>CAUYQG010087874.1:0-25805 GCA_963574415.1 Tarsius wallacei | reverse complement strand
ACCCTTATGGAAATTGGATCTGGCAACTAATTCCTGATCAAAACCCCAAGTGCCCATGCCATAAGAGATAAGATAGACAAGTGGGACCTCATCAAACTGAAAAGCTTCTGCAAAGCAAAATAAACCATTAAGAGAGTGGGGAGCCGGCCCACAGAATGGGAAAAAAATATTTGCCAACTGTATATCTGACAAAGGCTTAACATCCAGGGACTACAAGGAACTTAAATGTGCCAAAAGGAAAAGAAAAAACCAAACAGCCCCATTAAAAAGTGGACAAAGACATGAATAGACACTTCTTAAAAGAAGATATACAGACAGCCAACAGACACATGAAAAAGTGCTCAGCCTCACTAATCATCAGAGAAATGCAAATCAAAACCACATTGATATACCACCTAACCCGAGTAAGAATGACCATCATTAATAAAACAAATGAAAACAGATGCTGGTGAGGATGCAGAGAAAAAGGAATGCTTCTACACTGCTGGTGGGAATGCAAACTAGTGCAACCTCTTTGGAAAACAGTGTGGCAATTTCTGAAAGAACTAGACATTGACCTTCCATATAACCTAACAAGTCCCCTACTGGAAATATACCCGGAGGAACTCAAATCATTCTACAAAAAAGATACCTGCTCATGCATATTTATTGCAGCTATTCACAATAGCAAAGACATGGAACCAAACGTGCTGCCCATTAAAACTTGACTGGATAAAAAAATGTGGTACATATACACAATGGAATATTATGCAACCATAAAGAAGGACAAACATATGAACTTCGAGGAACTTGGATGGATTTATAGGCTATTATACTTAGTGATCTATCACAGAAACAAAGAACAGAGTACCACATGTTCTCACTCATAGGCATAAGCCTACCCTGAACATTTTCCCTAATAATATAAAAAAGGGATTGGCAGTAATGAGATACTGCCAGGGTGGGGGGAGGGGGAGGGGCA
This sequence comes from Tarsius wallacei, assembly GCA_963574415.1. Taxonomy (NCBI): domain Eukaryota; kingdom Metazoa; phylum Chordata; class Mammalia; order Primates; family Tarsiidae; genus Tarsius; species Tarsius wallacei. Next base: position 24,844 of record CAUYQG010087874.1, on the reverse strand, counting down.
TACAGCATCAATAAGGGTACCTGATCTCAAACAAGGCAAAGTAAGGACCATAGGGAGGCCCAAACTTTACCCATACGATGACCACTTGTATAACTAATCCCACATCTTAAAAAAAATGGTGGTATATGTATACAGTGAATGCTATTCAGATGTAAGAAAATGAAATTCTGTCTTTTGCAGCAACATGGATAGAACTGGAGGCCATTATGTTAAGTGAAACAACTCTGAAACAGAAAGCCAAAAACCGCACGTTCTCACTTATAAGTGGGAGCTAAATAATGTGTAAACATAGAATGTAGAATGATAGACATTAGAGATTTGGAAGGGTAAGAAGGTGAAAAAAGGTGAGAGATGGGAAATTACTTAATGAGTGCAATGTGTGTTATTTGCACTAAAAGTCCAGACTTCCCAATGAGCAATATAGTCATGTAATAAAACTGCACTTGTTCCCCTTACGTTTATACAAGTAAAAAGATTACTTAAGACAAATGAACAAATGGCAAGGTAAATCCCTGTGTCCCAAGGGAAGTCAGAACAAAAGTAATATGAATCTGCATGGGAGTTGCCATTCAAGAAGAAATTTCTGATATGAGAAACTAGAAGGCAGACAGAGCCTTCCTAGAAAGTTTAGTAGACACCAGAGATTTACAACAGGAAACCTCAGGAAATGTAGGAGTGGAATGATGCCTGGATAGAAGGCACAAGACAGAGGAACCTATTATTTGTATGACCAAAGGGTATGAAAGACCTTTCCTTTAACTTGAAAGCATAGAACAGACTTCTCAAAGAGTCAGTTTGATTTCAGTGGTCTACACTGAGGGGCCCAAGTGGAGAAAATCCCTAAACAAGGTGTATTTCTTGCTCTGGACTTTTCAACAGCAATGTGGTGCTCATAACAGAAGAAAATTGCTTGTTATACTGGAGTAAGCACAGTCACATTGTCAGAAGGTCACTCTGGGGAAATTGTGTGTTGGCTAGGAAATGTGAAGATCTATTTGACCCAGTTTCTTCCTTAAATCTCTTTTCAGTTGACAGTAGCAGATTTTCCCAAGCTGCAGCTGGTGTAATGAAATGAGGTTGCATTCACACCAGCATTGACGGATAGGTCCTTTAACCACCTGCAGATCTTTTTTTTCCCACCATTTTCCTGTCATGGAAGCATATGACACTTTTTCTCTCAATCCTCATGCCTGCAAACTCCCATGGCCTTTTCTGCACAGCTCTGATTTAGATGAGATAAGAGAAGAAAAGCAGTTAACAAAGATGCAAATGTTGCCCAGAAACTTGTGAAAGGTAGATGGGGCATTGGGACAGGGAACTGGAGGACCTGCTTCAGATAATTTTTTTTTTAGTTGGAATCTCACTCTGTCACCAGGGCTGGAGTGCAGTGGCACAACTGCAGCTCACCACAGACTCAACCTCTTGAGCTTAGGAGCTCCTTCTGCTTCAACCTCCAGAGCAGGTGGGACTACAGATGCACGCCATCATGCCTGGCTAATTTTTAATCTTTTTTTGTAGAGACGAGGTCTCCCTATGCTGCCTAGGCTGGTCTTGAACTTGTAGGTTCAAGCAGTCCTCTTGCCTCAGCCTCCCAAAATGCTAAGATTGTAGGCATAAGCCACTGTACCAGGTCCAGAGAATCTTTAATGCTGTGATCTAGGACAAAAACTACACAGCTGGTCAAAAAGTAACTGATGGCTACACCAAGTCAGTTGCAATGTTGGTGGAGTTTAGCAGAGCTCTGGAAAAACTGAGATATTTCTACCTAAATTAAACCAGTTGGGAGAGCAGGTAAACACTTTGTTAATCTTGATAGAGACACAGCTCTAGAGAAATCTGTAAGGCAAATGCACATGATGAGGTTGTCATTTAGCAAAGGCAGAGTTTTGAGAAATTTAATGCGTTCCTGTCACATAGTTATAACTCTTTCTTTGTTGTAAATTAAGTGAACTCATTGTTTCTGAAAATAACTCAAAAATAATGTGTAGCTCATCTTTTGATGAATAATAGCAACCCTTAGAACAGATAAAATGCAGAAACGTACATTTCTTTATAAAGGAGCTCTGCAGAATTGCTTGCTAGTTGGTAGAGGACAGCACATAGAATTGATGTGCTCTTAATCAGGGTATGTGTGTTCCATCAGACTCAAAGAGGAATGTTTATTTTCTGTGTTTTGCTGACTTACACAATTCCCCTTAAGAACTACAGCAAAAACAAATCAGTTAGTCAAAGCCCCAGCTAATAGCACTGGCTGGATAATACATTGCTTTTGCCATTTGTGTGTCCAAATGGCTTGAGTCTGGTTGTGTATCCGTATGACTCAGCAGCACTTGCGTCCCTGTCCCAGCTCTACCCTCCAGAGCCAGAGGCTTTTGAAAATACAGACTGGGTCTCCTGTCAATAACCTCACCTCAGGGGGAGGAACAACACTGTCTTCTGTATGAGATTTTTAGGATTTGTGGCATTTGCTTTGATGATCTTCTGAACAAAATGCTACAGGGCATTTGTACACAATAAATCAGAGAAATCTGTTTTACAACAATGTGTTGTTTTTTATTCAGAGATCATCCCTATTTAATATCAGTATTTAAAACTACTTCCTATCATTCTGCCTACTCATGAATTCAGTTGCCTGCTGCCCCTCATATGCAGTCCCCCTTGATGGCTGCAACTCAGCTTTCAGAGACAGGGCACAGGTGTCCTCTCTTAGGGGAGTGACAATGAATGCCATCAAATGCTCAAATAATGAGGTCAAGAGATGTTCACATTTATCAGAAGTCCTCACTCTGTGTGCTCAGATGTGCAGAAAATATTTAGAAAAGCAAGCATCTTTACGAGAGACAAAAATAGCTGCTGAAAGTATTTTTGTGTTGAGGATGGTTCTCTTTCTGTGTCTAAGTGTATGGTAGTGGAGTGCAATAGTGTTAATTGATCCTTCTGCTTGTATCAGTCTCTGGAGCTGTACTGTCCTATAGAAATATAATTTGAATACATGCACAATTTAAAATCTTCCAGGAACCACAGTTACTAGAAGTAAAAGAAAAAAAAAAGGTGAACTTAATTTTAGTAATCTAGTTCATTTAAACCAAGATACCTAAAATGTTACCAATTAACATGTAATTATTATAACAATTATCAATGAATTACTTTATGTCCTTTTTTTATAACAAATTTTTGAAACCTAATGTTTTACCCATATTTTAGTCTTCTATTACTGGTGTTTTTTTTATATAACTAATCATCTTATTCGACACAATTTCTTTATTTCATTTTAGATTCAATGGGTATATGTGCAGATTTGTTACATGGGTTTATTGTGTGATGGTCTTCTTTGAGCCCATCACAAAAATAATGAACATGATATCCAGGAGGTAGTTTTTCAGCACTAGCCCTTCTCCCTCTTTCACCCCTTTCAGAGTCCCCAGTATCTGTTGCTCCCATCCTTATGCCTATGTGTATGTATACAATGTTTAGCTCCCACTTATAAGTGAGAATATGCAGTGTTACTTTTTCTGTTTCTGTGTTAATTTGCTTAGAATAATGAGCTTCAACTGCATTCATGTTGTTGCAAAGGACATGCTTTTACTCTTCTTTATGGCTAGGTAGTATTCCATGGTATATATGTACCAAACTTTCTTTATCCAATCCACTATTGATGGGCAACTAGGTTGGTTCCACATTTTTGCTATTGTGAATAGTGCTGTGATATGAGTGCAGATGTCTTCTTGATGTACCAATTTATGTTCCTTTGTGTATACCCAGTAGTGAGATAGTAGGGTCAAATGGTAAATCTAGTTTTAGATCTTTGAGAAATCTCCAAACTAATATCCACAGGGACTGAACTAGCTTACATTCCCACTGACTGTGTATGAGCCTTCCTTTTTCTTCACAGCCTTGCCAACACCTGTTGTTTTTTAACTTATTGATGATAGCCTTTCTGACTTGTGTAAGGTGGTATCTCACTGTGGTTTTTATTTGCATTTCTCTGATGGTTAGTGATTTTTGAACATTTTTTCATATTTTTTTGGCCACTTATATGTGTTATTTTGAGAAGCAACACAATTTCTAATGCTTGCATGTTGTTGTATCACAGAAAAGTTCTGTAATTTTCTACTTCTCTATTTTTGGACATGGGAGATTTTCATTCAGGGCTACTATTATAAATAAAGGTGCTTAGCATTTTTGTGGAAAAATATATTCAGGTTTATTATTATATCCTTAAGCCAGACTCACAGGAACAGAATTACTATTTAGATCTCATGAAACCTAATGCCAAAAGTTATTATCTAAATTTCCATTAGTAATCTATGAGAGAGCTCATTTTACTTCATAATTATAAATTAAAGAGGAATGGATCAACAAAGGTGTTACAATTATTCAAAGCCTCAAATTACTTACTTATAAGGCAAGAAATGTCTATGAAACAGCGTGAGTGAGTGAAAGAATTCTTTTTTCTCTTTTGCCAATCAAAATTATATAGATACTTGTGGAGTATGGATGGAGGGAGGGGGAGAGAGAGAGAGAGAGAGACTGACTGGAAGATAAAGCAAGAGGGTTAGATGTGGGAAGCTGTGTGCTTCCTGTTTTATTCCTTATAGGAAGAGGTCAAGTCCTGGGTAGGGACAAGAAATGAAGAAACTTTACTCTGTCTTTAAATGTGGAAATCCAAGAGTAAAGAAAATGAATGCCATCCTTGGGATGCTTTCGCCTGGGAGGTGTCTGTTCTCACAGAAGCATACTTACGCCAAGACAGCCCAACAGAACAGAGATGGCAGAATGCCACACTTAAGTAGACGGGTCTGAGTGTACCCCCATCTGGATTCTCTTTAACAATATAGGCATGTGAGAAATAATCAGATGTTTTCCATGGTGGTAAAAGAGTATCTTGAACTGAGACATAAAGAACAAGAAGGTCCCAGAAGTGGCCATGGGGTCATGATTGGGCAATGCATCTTCAGATCACAGCATGGACTGTGTAAGTCTGTTGAGAGATGTGGCTTCCTGGCAGATATCAACATTATCAGGTGCTTCAGCACAGGCTTTATAAAGATCAGGATGGTGAAGTGGAGAGCCTCCTCCTACCAATGCTATGCTTTGCAGGAAAAAGAGTGGGGACAATTCCAAAAGTAAGTTTTAAACACCAAAGGATTAAGAGGTCACTACATTTGACAAAATTCACTTGGAATTGAGTCAATTAGTATGGTTCTGTCAGTTGGAAGTGGGGGTGGGTAAAAATAGAAATTTAATCTAGTTATAGAAAAAAATCCTCTTCTGGAAAAAAGGTATGGGGGTTAAGTATTAATTCTTTAAAATGTGTATTACTTCTGTACTTCTTTGCCATGGCTATTATTTTCAGAGGGGAAACTAAAATAAATGACTTAGATTGTTCAAGCCCTGCAGAATTGCATACAGCTCCAAGGTGGTGATTATTTTCCTTGAGAAATAAAAACAGTAACCAAACACAACCAAACACAAGTTATTTCATCTGTCTTTATTTGACATGCCATTTCAGCTCCATCAAATGTTTCTTGAAAAATAGTTTCACTTATCTCTTTTGATGGCAAAACAAGTTAAGAAGAGTCTTTCAACAGGAACAGGATGTAGAAGCTCATGGAGGCAAAGTAAGCTAGGCATGAGGTTCAGAGAACTATTCACAAGGGAGTAATCTTCAAAGATCATTGAAAATCAGCATAATTGAGATGCCCTGCATGAGTCCTGCTTAAGTGTAAAGAAACTGGTAGTACACATGAAAGTGGTTCAACTCAGTTTTCATTATTTGTTATAACTTGCCTAGTTTATTCAAATGCTAGATAGATATTTGTGGGGGAAGGGTCAACACCCACATCACTATCGTTGCCTAAAACTACAACCAAGAATACATTCACGTTGAATACAATATACTGTAGAGTATTACAACAAAAAATATACGATTTTTCTACTTTTTTCCTGTGGTTTGCTCTCAGCAGAAAATGATATGGATGAGTGGTAAGTCATGGGATTTTAGAAGGAATAGAAACATCAGAGCATTCAGCCTAGTGGGTTTCAAACTTTTAGACCCGAGTGTTTTAAATAACAAATATTTTGTAACACTGCTATACTACTCTAAAATAAAACTCACACAATAAGTAATTTATATATACACATAATTAAAAATGCTTGAACTATAATTGAGAAATAAAATGAATGTCATTTATAGTAATATATATGTAATACATAAATTCACAGACCTGATCCTCAAGTCTAGAAGATATGTTGAACTAGCCACAGGCTTGTACTACTTATGGTAAATAAATTTAGGTTTGAAAGAAGATCAGGAGCCACTCTGTACAAGAAAAAACACAAGCCGGGCTCGGTGGCTTAGCCTGTAATCCCATGCTTTGGGAGGCTGAGGTGAGTGGATTGTCTGAGTGCGCGGGTTCGAGACCCACCTGGGCAACTTGGCCAGACCTCATCTCTACAATAAATAAAAAAATTAGCCAGGTGTGGTAGCGCGCGCCTGTAGTTCCAGCTGGAAGGCTGAAGTGGAAGGATCGCCGGAGCCCAGCAGGTTGAGGCTGCGGTGGCCGGGAGCGTGCCACTGCATTCCAGTCTGGGGTGACTGAGTGAGACTGAAACTAAAAAAAAAAAAAAAAAAAGAACAAAGAAAAAACACAAGAGCAGAGATATAGGTGGATATTAGAATAGAAACTAACAGCACAAATACATATTAAAAGTGTACACAAAAAAATTCTTTTATATGTGAACCAGGGTCAGGTTCTAGGTTCATTTTATAATCAATGAACATAGAATCCAGAAGGATGTTAGAAAGTTATGTGGGATATAGTACAATTTTTGGTTGTGTCAGACTGTGTTAAGAATTCCAGCATGTTCAGCATTTTTTGTCCACATCTGATAAATGTCAGAAGGGCCTCCCCGTTCTTTCATCAATCAGAACTATCCTCATACATGGTCAACATGTTCCCCAGGGGGCATATGGAGAACACTGTGGAAAACTGCTGATCTAGTTGTATCCTTTTGTTTTATAGAGGAGGAAACCAAATACCAAAGGAGTTGCATGACCGGTCCAAGGTTACTTAGCTGAGTAATAGCAGGGCAAGTAGTTCTCATTGATTTCTGCCCAGTGCGACATCACACTGTGCTATATTTCTTTCTATTTCTCCCAAAACATTTTGGAAGAAAGAAGGTCAATTAATTTTTGGAAGAACAGGACAAAATTTTGAGGCTAAGTTTCATTTACATTGTAAGCTTATTTGAAGTGGCTTGAAGGACTAATAGAAATTAGGGAGGGGCTACCCTTGTACCCACCTATCATTCATTCATTAGTACCCCCTTGAGATAACCCTTCCTCTGGTTCATTTCCCAATACCTCTGTCTTGGGAGAGATTGTTCTTTTCCAGTCAAATACACAACCTAATACTAGCACTAGTCACTGCCTCACCAATATTAATAACATTCATAAATACTTTTCTATTGCCTTGTGGTAGTTTTATCTGAACTTTATTTTTCTGCTAAATACAACTCACAGTAAGATATTACTACTATATATCTATTATGTAACAGACACTAATCTAGGTCCTTTCACAACCTGCTTCCTTTTCCTAATAACATTTAAGTTAGGTATTATTATCCCCAATTTACAGATAAGAAAACTGATGTGAAGAGAAATTAATAAGGGAGGGATTTTAAAAAGAGCATTTTAGGTAGTACAGTTTGAAAAGATCCAGAATTCATAAATCAAAGACTAATTTAACTAAAATCTAAAGAATTTGTTTAGATTAATTGGAGTTGTTCTTTTATATTCCACATGATGTCATTCCTTATGAATCAGCTTTTAAATTTCATTTCTTCCTTTTTATTTACACCACATTTTCTGAAAGAGAGTCCACAAACCATCTTTCCAGGTTTGAACTTTTTGCGAAATGTCTGCACTCCCTAATACCTTGCTGAAGTCAGTTTTGGGAGTACCTCCGGTAACCTTTACATCTCCAAATTCTTTGAGTAGCCTTAGATGCTGAGACATTGAAGGTTCTGGAGCTCTTGGCACAGAGGGTCATCCCTCCTTTTTAAATTTCTCATCTCTTGAATTCCTGAACCCTTAATTATTTTTGTTTGCCTCTTTCTTCTATATTTACATTTTCTGTCTATAATCACATATAATCATTTCCTACAACTACAGATGCTATTCTATAGTTCTGATTTGTCATCATTTAGTTGAATTAAATTAATTAACTCTCTTAAGACTATGTTCTACAAAAGATTTGGAGCATCTTGTGTGACCTTTCTTCTGAGCCATTTTGAGTTTCCAAACATTTTCAGGAAATTTTCATCTAGTGGTCATATTCACATCTTAAACTGAGTATCGTCAAACAGGAATTTATTTTGTCACCCGTAAGCTTTTCCACTTTATTATTATTATTTTTCTCCAGAAATGGGATTTTTTCTCTCTCAGGCTCCTAGTATTGGTAACTCTTGCTTTGCTCCTCGTTTTCATTAAGTCACTGGCTAAGTCCTATTGGGTTAATCTTTTGGATTCTCTCATTTGTTCTTCTCTGTTCTCACTGCTCCCAGCCTCATTGTGGATTTTTATCATAACCTTGTCTCTTTATTTCACTTTCTGCCTTCTCCAAGCCATCTCATGTTCTACTTCCAGATGAATACTATAGTGCTGTCTAAACCTGCCATGACCCTTATATATTTCATTATAAAAAAGTAATTAATACATCAAAATTTTATTCAACTATATATTAAATATTTTTTTCTTTCTCTTGATTTTCTCTCCTCATTCCATCCCCCTGAGACCTCAGCTCATTGTCTCAGGGGAGAGAAGAGATGGAACTGAAAGTGAAAATAATTGAGAGGTCTTTTTTTTTTTAAATTATAAAGATGTGGGGTACAGTTCAGGGTTTGGTATACAAACATTGATTATGCAGGTACCCTTGTTGATGAGGTATGCCCCTCCCCCCCCAGCAGTTTCCCTCAACTGCCAATCCTACCCCTCCTCCCTGACAGTTTCCCATTACTCTGTTCTTTCTTTCTGTGATAGATCACTGAGTGTGATCGACTCCAAATCCATCCAAGTTGCTGCGAAGTCCATATATTTGTCCTTCTTTATAGCTACGTAATATTTCATCGTGTATATGTACCACATCTTCTTTATCCAGCCTAGCTTCGATGGGCAACATAGTTGGTTCCATGTTTTGCTATTGTGAATAGAGCTGCAACAAACATATGTGTGTGCAGGTATCTTTTTTGTAGAATGATTTGAGTTCCTCCCGCTATATTCCCAATAGGGGAATTGCTGCATCTTATGGAAGGTCAATTTCTAGTTCTTTCAGAAATTGTCACACTGTCTCCCAAAGAGGTTGCACTAGTTTACATTCCCACCAGCAGTGCAGAAGCGTTCCTTTTTCTCCACATCCTCGCCAGCATCTGTTGTTGTTTGTTTTATTAATGATGACCATTCTTACTGGGATTAGGTGGTATCTCAATGTGGCTTTGATTTGCATTTCTCTGATGATGAGTGAGGCTGAGCACCTATTCAGTAAATGGTGGCTGGAAAAACTGGCTGAACACATGCAGAGGATTGAAACAGGACCCCTACCTATCACCATACACAAACGTTGACTCTAAATAGATCAAAGACCTAAACGTAAAACCTCAAACTATAAGAATCTTAGAAAATGCAGGAGACACCCTTATGGAAATTGGAACTGGCAACCAACTCCTATTCAGAACCCTAAAGACCAATACCTTAAGAAATAAGATAGACAAGTGGGACCTCATCAAACTAATAAGCTTCTGCAAAGCAGAAGAAACCATCAAGGCAGCAGGGAGATAGCCCACAGAATGGGAAAAAAATATTTGCCAACTGTATATCTGACAAAGGCCTAACATCTAGGATCTACAAGGAACTAAAATGCGCTGAAAAGAAAAAAACAAACAGCTCCATTAAATGTGGGAAAAAGACATGAATAGACACTTCTCAGAAGAAGATATATGGGCAGCCAGCAGACACATGAAAAAGTGCTAGCCTCACTAATCATCAGAGGTCTTTCTTAATTTTGTTTCCAAAAATCTAAGCTGTGAACATAGATAGAAAGAGAGATCAGGCTATTAAAAAAAATTCCTGGTCAAAATCTGCAGTACTAAAGATTGTTCAAGACCAAAGGGAAATTCTAGTATAGGCTGTAGGGAAGGGTAGTTTTATTGTTGTTGTTGGTAGTGGTGATGGTGGTGGAGGTGGTGGTGGTGATGGTGGCAGTTGTCAAGCAGGAGAGGTGGCAATTGTGGTGATGAAAGTGGAGGTGCTAGAGGTGATGATGGTGGTGATAGTATGGTGTTAAGGGACACACATCATTTTCCAAGCAGTGCTACTAGTAGATGAGAAGACCTTAAAGAAGTTTGGAAAAATTCTACAGAGTGGGAAACTGTGCTTCCCAGAATCACCAATGGAAACGCAGGTGGTGGGCACCCCATGTATGATATTGGATAGAACCATAGTCAACTTTGTAGAAAGAACCTCAGAAACTGGCACACCGGGAAAAAACACAACTTTTCAGTAAAGTGAACGGAAGACTCAAGGATCCAGTGGTTCAATCCTTTCCCAACATTTGGCATGATATGAACTCTCAACTCAATCTCTCAGGGTAAGAAAAGGAAGAAACAGAAAAACTAAGATTAAAATCTCCTGCCAGCTCAGCAGAGTAGGGCTCAAAATATTAACTGAATAATTAAAAGTTAAGAAAGGTATAGTGCTTGCACACAGGAGTTTATGGACTGAGATTCATCCATTTCACATAAAAACACTTACATTGAGAATAAAACTCTGTTGAATGGGTTAAGTAAACATTTCTAGGGTATTTTTATTGTTGTTGTTGTATTCATTTTCCCACTATTTCTTATCATACCACATTTTATTTTTAAATTCTGTCAATTAATTTTGTTTATTTTTTATTAAGATAAAATATACATATAAAGTTTACCATTTTTACCATGTATAAGTGTATTGTTTAGTGGTAATACATACATTTATAATTTATATTCTTTTTTCCCCCTGATCTCCTCTCCCTCCTGTTTTTTTCTGGTCTCTGGTAAACACCAGTCAACTCTCTATCTCCACAATATCCACTTTGTTAGCTCCCAACATGAGAAGGAACATGCAATAATTGTCTTTCAATGCTTGGTCTCTAGTATTATCCATATTGTTGCAAATGACAGGATTTTATTCTTTTTTATGGATGAATAATATTCCCTTGTGTGTGTGTGTGTGTGTATGTGTGTGTGTGTATGTATATATATATATATTTTTTCCTTTATCCATTTATTCAATATTGAACACTTAGGTTGGTTCCATATTTTAGCTATTATGAATAGTGCTGCAATAAACATGGGCATGCAGCTATCTCTTTGATAATTGATTTTCTTTCTTTTGGATATGTACTCAGCACTGAAATTGCAGGATTATATGGTAGTTCTATTTTTTGTTTTGTGAGGAACCTCCATACTATTCTTCATAGTGGCTATACTAATTTATATTCCCACCAACAGTGTGTAAGTGTTCCCCTTTCTTCATATCCTCATAGCATTTGTTATTGCCTTTTAAATTAAATTAAATTAAATTTTATTTTATTATAGAGATGTGGGGACAAATGAGGAATAACTACATAGGTAGACTGCATGCAAGTAAAGTTTGGGCTTCCAACTGGCCCTCCTTTCCCTGGTGGTGGACCTGGTACCCTTTGTGGTGTCAAGTGCCTCTCACCATCCTGCCTTCCTCACTCCCCTAGCAGCCCAGCAACTGTTGAAATCTCACTTGTGTTCAGGTGATTATTGTTCAGGGCCCACTTATGAGTGAGAACATGTGGTATTCAGTTCTTTGTTTCTGTGATAGTTCACTTGGTATGATGGTCTCCAAATCCATCCAATTTGCTGCAAAGTCCATGTTCTTTTTTATGGCCGCATAGTATTCCATCGAGTATATGTACCACATTTTCTTTATCCAGTTTGCTTCCAATGGGCAGTAGGGTTGGTTCTATGTTTTTGCTATTGTGAATAGTTTGGCAATAAACATGCATGTGCAGGTGTTTTTTGGGGTTTTTTTTTTTTTTTGGTGAAATGATATATGTTCCTTTGGGCATATTCCCAGGAGAGGGAATACTGGTCATACAGAAAGTCAATTTTTAGTTCTTTTAGGAATTGCCACATTGCTTTCCATAGAGGTTGAATTAGTTTGTACTTCCACCAACAGTGTAGAAATATTCTCTTTTCACCACATCCATGACTTTTTTTGATGTATTAATAATACTCATCCTTACTAGAGTTAGGTGGTATCTCATTGTAGTTTTGATTTTCATTTGTCTGATGATTAATGAGGCTGAGCATGTTTTCATGTGTACGTTGGCTACTTGTATGTCTTCTTTTGAGAAGTGTCTGTTCATGTCCTTTGTTCTCTTATTAATGTTTTGTTTGTTTTTTTTCCCTTTCAGCACATTTAAGTTCCTTGTAGACCCTGATGTTAGGCCTTTGTCAGATGTATACTTTCCAAATATTTTCTCCTGTCCTGTGGGTTTCTCTTTACTCTCTTGATGGTTTCTTTTGCAAAAGCTTTTCAGTTTGATGAGGTCCCACTTGTTTATCTTATCTTTCATGGCATTTACTTTTGGGAACTTGGTCAAGAATTAGTTGTCTACTCCAATGTGCTTAAGGGTGTTTCCTATGTTTTCTTCTTACAGTTTGAGGTTTTACATTTATGTCCTTGATCTATTTTGAGTTGATTTTTGTATATGGTGATAACTAGGGGGCCAGTTTCATTCTTCTGAATGTGATCAGCCAGTTATCCTATCGTCGTTTGCTAAATATGGTCTCCTTTCCCCAGTGGCTTTGTCAAAGATGAGTTGTTTGAGAGATCAAGTTTTTGCTTCCTGAATTTCACTCCAGTTCTGTTGGTCAATGTGTCTATTCTTGTACCTATACCTGACTCTTTTGGTTTCTGTAGCTTTATAGTAAAGTTTAAAGTCTGTAAGTGTGATACCTCCCACTTTGTTCCTTTTGCTGAGGATTGTTTTGTCTATTTGTGCTCTTTTATGTTTCAACATGAATTTTTGTATTGTCATTTCAAGGTCTGAGAAAAACGGTGGTAATTTGATGAGTATTGCATTGAAACTGTAGATTACCTTGGGTAGGATGGACATCTTGATGGTATTGATTCTTACAATACGTGATTATGAAATGCTTTTCCATTTGTTTGTGCCATCCTTGATTTTTTTTTCTCTTTGTAAAGGTCTTTCACCTCTCTGCTTAGGTGGATGCCAAGGTATTTCATTTTTCGATGGCTATTGTGAATGGAATTGTGCTTTTTATTTGGCACTCTGCTTGTTCATGGTTTTTAAAAAAACAACTGTCTTTTGTACATAGATTTTGTACCCCAAGACTTTACCAAAGTCAATTATCAGTGCAAGGAGGCTTTTGACAGACTCCCTAGGATTTTCAAGATATAGCATCACATCGTCTGCAAAGAGGAACAGCACGACTTCCTCTTTTCCTCTTTGGATACCTCTGATAGCCTTTCCTTGCCTGATTTCTCTGGCTAGAACTTCCAGCACTATGTTGAATAGGAAGGGTGAGAGTGGGCATTCTTGACTTGTTCCCATTTTTAGGGAGAATGCTTTCAGTTTCTGCCCATTGAGCAAAATGCTGACTGTGGGTTTATCATAGATTTCTCTTACTGTCTTGAGCAATGTTCCCTCTATGTTAGGTGCTCAAGGTTTTTTTATCAAGAACGGATGTCGGATTTTGTTGAATGCTTTTTCTGCATCTAATGATGTAATCATATGGTTCTTGGCTTTACATTTGTTAATGTACTGAATTATGTTTATGATCTTGTGAATGTTGAACCATCCCTGCATTGCAGAAATGAAACCCACCTACTCATGGTGGATGCTCCTTGAGTTGTGTTCTTAGGTCTGATTTGCTAGAATTCTGTTAAGTATTTTTGTGCTTATGTTCATCAAGGAGATTGATCTGTAATTATCTTTCTTTGTTGGGTCTTTGTCAGGTTTGGGTATCAGTGTGATGTTAGCTTTATAAGATAATTTGGGGAGAATTTCATCTTTCCAATTGCCTGGAATACTTTAGATTAGATTAGTATCATCTCCTCCTTGTATGTCTTGTAGAATTCAGCTGGAAAGTCATCTGGACTTGGTCTTTTCTTTTGGTGGGGTGATTTCTAATGATTGAGTTGATTTCCTGGATTGTTATTGGTGTATTTAGAGTTTCAATTTGTGTGATGTCAGAAAGTCCTTCATTTTCTTTAGGTTTTCAAGTTTATATGAATACAGGTATACATAGTAATCTCTGATAATCTTTTGAATTCCTCTGGGATCAGTTGTGACTTTGCCTTTTGCTTTTCTAATTGAGTTTATTTGAACTTTATCTCTCTCTCTTTCTAGTCAGTCTGGCCATGGGTCCATCAAATTTATTTATCCTTTCAAAGAACTAACTTTTTGTGTTGTTGATCCTTTCTATGATATTTTTGTCTTCTTTGTACTTCAATTGTTATTTTATCTTGGTGATCTGGATTCTTTTGTTGAAGTAAGGATTTTGATAATCTTGCCTTTCCACCTCTCTTAGGTGTGACATTAGTCTGTTTACTTGTAATCTTTCTGTTGTTTTTTTTTTATGTGTGTGTGCAATGCTTTGAATTTTTCTCTTAATACTGCTTTCATGGCATGCCAGAGATTCTGATAAGATGTGTCTTTGTTTTCTTTTGTCTCCAGGAATCCTTTATTTCTGTCTTGATTTCCGTGTTGATCCAGAAGTCATTCAGCAGCATGTTGTTTAGTCCCAATGTCTTTGTGTGTTTGGGGAGAAACTTGTTGGTAGAAATATTTATTTTAATTTCCCTATAATCTGAGAAGGTGCATGGTATTATTTTGTTCTTTAAAATTTTTTATGCTTGGCTTATGTCCAAGAATTTGATTGGTCTTGGAGTATGTTCCATGTGCTCATGAGTGGAATGTATACTCCATAGTTGTTGGGTGAAGTAGATGTCTATTAGTTTCATTTGGCCAAGCATTGTGTTGAGGTTCCAGATCTCCTTGTTGGTTTTTTGCCTCAATAATCTTTCTAGGACTGTTAGTGGAATATTTAGGTTTCCAGCTATGATTATGTGAGAGTCAGGGTCCTCTCTTAGTTTACTTACTAGTTGTTTTATAACACCTGGTGCTCCTATATTGGGTGCATATATGTTTTGGATGGATATTTCTTTTGGTGTATTGAGCCTTTCATCATTATATGGTGTCCTTTTTAACTTTTGATGGCTTGAAGGCCTCTTTGTCTGATATCAGAATAGCTACTCTTGACTTCTTCTGTTTTCTGTTCACCTAAAAGATCATTTTCCAGCCTCCAACTTTAAGTCTGTGGATTTCCCCTGCAGTGAGATGAGTTTCCTGGAGGCAGAAAATTGTTGGATTGTGGTCTTTTAATCCAGTCTGTCCCTCTATGTCTTTTCAGTGGTGCATTTAGTCCATTCAAGTTCAGGTTGATTATTAAAATGTGAGAGTTTTTTCCTGCCATGGGACTCTTAAGGGGTTGCTTTTTTTTTTTAATTTCTGTGTTTATATGTGTGTGCATTTTACTTTTTGTTGGTGCTCTGTGTGCTCTGTTAACCTTATGTTTTCCTGTACTTTTGTGATGGGCATGACTGTTGTTGTTATTATTATTATTATTATTATTTTCTGTTTTCAGGACGTTCTTAAGGGTCTCCTGAAGAGCTGGTCTGGAGGTGGCATATTCTTTTAGAGACTGGATGTCTGTGAAGGACTTTAATTCTTCATCACTGATGAAGCCTAGCTTGGTGGGGTAACAAATTCTTGGTTGGAATTGCTTACCATTACGAATGTTAAAAATTGGACTCCAGTCTCTTTTGGCCTGTAGTGTTTCTGCAACTAAGTCTAGAGTGATTCTGATGGGTTTACCCCAGTAGGTAGTCAGGCCTTTCTCTCTCACTGCCTTTAGGATTTTTTTTCTTTCATGCTTACTTTGTGTAATCAGATTACTATATGTCTAGAGGTTGATTCTATCATGGAATACCTTGAGGTGTTCTCTGAATCTCTTGTGCTTGAATGATCATGTCTCTGGTGAGATGAGGAAAGTTTTCTTAGATGACCTCATGGAGTGCTTGTTTCATGGTGTTCTCAGTTTCCCTTTTCCCTTTCTGCTTCAGGGATATCAGTCAGGCATAGACTTGGCTTCTTGACATAATTACACATCTCTCAGAGCTTTGCCCCTTCTCTTTGAGTTTTTTCCCCCTATGTTTATAACCAATTGGGTTAATTCTTTTTTTTGGTCTTCAAGCTAAGATTCTTTCCTCTGCTTGGTTGATTCTGCTCCCTATACTTGTTAGTTTTTTGTGTATTTTGAGGATGGAGTTCTTTATTTCCATTACTTCAGAACAGGTTTTTTTGAAATGGTTCAACACCACTTTTACTTCCTTTTTTTTTGAGTTGGAGTCTCACTCCATCGCCCAGATTGGAGTGCAGTGGCCACTCCTGGCCACCGCAGCCTCGACCTGCTGGGCTCCGGCAATCCTTCCGCCTCAGCCTTCCAAGTAGCTGGAACTACAGGCATGCGCTACCACGCTCAGCTAAATTTTTGATTTATTGTAGAGATGAAGTCTCGCCAAGTTGCCCAGGCGGGTCTCGAACCCGAGGGCTCGGGCAATCCACTCACCTCAGCCTCCCAAGGTGCGGGATTACAGGCTGAGCCACCGAGCCCAACTCCACTTTTACTTCCTATATGATTTCATTGAGTTTTGCTTCTGGTTTCTGTTCATTTTTGCCATGCAGACTCTGATTTCTGTGGTTGTCATCCTGTGTAGGTCATACTAGGGGAACTCTATTGTTTGTGCTTTGATGGATGATTTTTGGGCACTGTTTCTTTAGGACTCTGAGAGCTGCCTATGTTTTTCCATTGATTTTTCCTAATTTGTGATAGGTCTCTTTTCCTTCTCTATAATTTCATCACTCAGTGAGAGAGAGAAGCATTCCCTTCTGCTGCTTGCTCCACCCTATGGCAGGTTACTATAATTGCAGTTTCTCTCTCTTGCTGCTAAACTAGTCGAACCACTTTTCAGCCTTTGCTGCATGTGACCAATGGTAGCAAGAGGGTAAACTGACTTGTCCTAGAGTCATTCACCTCACTCCCTCATCAGGAGGGACTTCAGCTCCTGTACTAGCATGGAGCACAATGGGGGATAGGGTGCCTGGATTTCCACCCTTGCCATTGCTTTCTGGTTTCAGTGTATCCAAAGAGACCCTTGCTTGGTGTAGGGTACATTGGCATCTGGGTCCCTACTCTCTTCCTTGCTTGGCAAGAGAGGCACCTGTTTGTTTCTCCACTAGCTGCTGGTGGTAGGCATACCAGTCAGATTCACTCTACTGGTGTTTTATTTCCTGCCTGGGAACTAGTTGCCACAGTGGCAGTTGGTGGGCAGTTTTTCTTCCCTGTTTCACTTGGGCTCTGGTTATTCCCTGTCCTGACCAAAACTCCTCCCTTGTAAGACTGGCAGCTCAAGCATGGCTGGGAGGGGGTTAATTGACTAGAAATGTCTTAGACTCATTCACCCTTCTCCTTCACTGAGAAGAGCTTCTGACTTTGTCTGAGCCTGAAATAGGGCAGGGAATGGGACATCTGAAGTCCTACACGTGCTGTTGTTTTTTTATCTCTGTTTATTCAAAGAGACTTCTAGTGGGTGCAAGGTTAAAAGTGTTAAGGTTATCTCCATCAATTGACAACTGGGTCACCACTTTCTGTCTTGCTAGGCAAGAGATACACTGGTCTGCAGCTTCACAGTGGTCATCTTGGATCATTATGTTACTGCTTTTTTTTTTTTAATAAAAGCCATTGTTACTAAGATAAGGTGATATCTCTTTGTGGTTTTGGTTTGATTAATAATGTTGAGCATTTTTTTCATAAGCCTAATAGCCTTCTGTATGTCTTCTTTTGAGAAATGTCTGTTCAAATTTTTGCCCATTTTCAAATTGGATTTTTTAAATTATTATTATTATTGCTTTTGCTATTAGTTGTTTTAGCTCCTTATATATTCTGGTTATTAATCTCTTGTCAGATGAATAGTTTGCAAGCATTTTCTTTCATTCTGTGGATTTTCTCTTCACTTTGCTGATTGTTTTCTTTATTGAGCAGAAGCTTTTGAGCTTGATCTAATCTCATTTGTGTATTTTTGCTTTGGGTGCCTGTGCTTTTCAGGTCTCACACAAGAAAATCTTTTTCCAATGACCTGGAGTGTTTCCCCAGTGTGTTCTTCTAGCCGTTTCATAGTTTCAGGTCTTATGTTTAAGTTTTTAGTTCATTTTGATATGATTTTTGTGCATAGTGACAGATAGGAATCTAGTTTCATTCTTCTGCATGTATTACTTGTCTTCCTAGCACTAGTTATTGAAAAGATTATCCTTTTCCCATTGTATGTTCTTGGCACCTTTGTTGAAGATGAGTTGGTTGTAAATTCATGGATTTATATCTGGGTTCTCTATTCTGTTCCATTGATCTATGTTTATTTTTATACCAGTACCAATTTTATTTATTTATGCTCTGATCCTATTTTTTTCTACTAACTTTGGATTTGATTTCTTCTTGCTTTTCTAGTTCCTTCAGCTGCATCACTGGGTTGTTTATCTGAAATCCCTTTAACTTCTTTGATACAGCTGTTTAGTGATATGAACTTCCCTATTAGTACTGATTTTGCTGTATTCCATAGATTTTGGTATGTTGTATTTCCATTTTTATTTGTTTCAAGAAATTTTTAATTTTTTTCTTAATTTCTTCATTGACCCATTGGTCATTCAGGAGCCTGTCATTTAGTTTCCATTGTTTGTGTATTTTCCAAGGTTTTTCTTTTTTTTTTTTTTTGAGTTGACGTCTCACTCCATCACCCAGACTGGAGTGCAGTGGCCGCTTCCGGCCACCGCAGCCTTGACCGGCTGGGCTCGGGCGATCCTTCCGCCTCAGCCTTCCAAGTAGCTGGAACTACAGGCGCGCGCTACCACACCCGGCTAATTTTTTTGATTTATTGCAGAGATGAGGTTTCGCCTGCCCAGGCTGGTCTCGAACCCGCGGGCTCAGGCAATCCACTCACCTCAGCCTCCCAAGACGTGGGATTACAGGCTGAGCCACCGAGCCCGGCTCCAAGGTTTTTCTTGTTATTGATTGTTAGTTTTATTCCACTGTGGTTAGGAAAGCTACTTGATATGATTTCTATTATTTTGAATTTGTGACCTAAGATATGGTTTATTCTGGAGAATGTTCCTGCTGATGAAAGCAATGTATATTCTGCAACAGTTGAGTGGAATGTTCTGTAAATGATAGTTAGGCCTATTGAATTTATTGTGGTGTTTAACTTCAATGTTTCTGTGTTGATATTCTGTCCAAATGATCCATCCATTACTGAGAGTGGGGGTGTTAAAATCCCCTCCTATTATTGTATTGCAGTCTATCTACCTTTTGGTCTACTAATGTTTGCTTTATATACTCGAGGGTTCTGTTGTTTGGTTATAAATATTTCTAATTGTTATATTGTATTGCTGAATTGATCCTTTTACCATTATATAGCAGCCTTCTTTGTCTCTTTCAAATCTTTGATTTGTTGTGTATTTTATCTGATATAACTAGAGCTACTCTTGCTTTTTTAAAGTTTCCAGTCTATGTATAGATGAAGTGGGTTTCTTGAAGAGATCATATAGTTTGATCTTTTTTTTATCTATTCAGCTACTCTATGAATTTTAATTGAGACCATTTACACTCAGTGTTACTATTGATAAGGAGGACTTACTACTTCCAATTTGTTGCTTGTTTTCTGGTAGTTTTGTGGCGCCTTTCTTCCTTTCTTATCTTCCTTTGTGGTTAAATAATTTTATATGGTAGTATGTTTTAATTTGCTACTTTTTATATTTAGTGAATTGATTATAGGCTTTTGCATTATGGTTACCATAAGGCTTACAAAAAATATGGTGTGTATATATATATATATATATATATATATATATATATATATATATATAAAACAAGTTATTTTAAATCACGAAGAAAATAATAAAATCAAATAAAGATGGAAGACACACAAAGATTTCTCATGTAAACTTTGTTCCCCCCACACTGATTTTTTACTTTCAGATTAAAGAACTCCTCTGAGCATCTCTTGTAAAACTGGTCTGGTGGTAGTGAGTTATCTCAGCATTTGTTCATTTGAGAAAAACTTTAACTTTCCTTCATCTCTGAAGAATAATTCTGCTGGATACAGTATTATTGGATAGGATTTTTTTCTTTGAGCAATTCGAAAATATTGTTTCACTTTCTTCTGTCTGGTATGACTTCTGTTGAAAAGTCTTTTGTTAGATGATTTTAAGTTGCTTTATACGTTATTTGTTTCTTTTCTCTTGCTTCTTTTAGGCTTCTTTCTTTGTTCTTGACCTTTTAGAATTTTATTATATGCTTTAGGGTAGTCTTAAGTGAGTTGAATCTGTTGTCCTCAGACTTTTGTTTAACCTGAATATTTATCTCTTTTTCAAGTTTTGGAAAGTTTGCTCTTATTATTTCATTGTATAAGCTTTCTACTTCTTGCTTTTGCTGAATTAAATCTTATATTTGGTGTTTTGAGGTATCTTACTATGTTTTGTAGGTGATCTTTGTTATTTTTTCTCCTCTGATGGTGTTTTTCCAAGCAGTTGGTCTTTGAACTCACTGATTCTTTTCTATACTTGGTCCATTCTGCCATTGAGAGCCTCACATGAATTTTTCAGTTCATCAAGTTTATTTTTATGTTACATAATTTCTTTTTTATTATTTCAATCTCTTTGTTAAATTTTCCTGATAAATTTCTGAATTGCTTTTCTGTTTTATTTTGACAATCATTGAAATTTCTTAAAACTGCTATTATAAATTTTTGATCAGAGAGCTCACATACTGCCATCTTATTAGGGTCAGTCACAGAAATTTTTGCATTTTTTGTGGGGGAGGTCATAGTTTCCTATTTCCTCTTTGTTGTTTCTTGTGGTTATTTGTCTACATTTTTGCATTGAAAGATTGGTTACTTATTCTATTTTTCTTTTTCCAATTTGTATGGGTTATATATTTGCATATTAGGTTTTTTTGAAAAGATGTGGAGTACAATTCAGGGTTCGGTATATACATATTGATTATGCAGGTACACTTGCTGATGAGATGTGCCCCTTCCTCTTCTGGCAGTTTCCCTCAACTGTCAATCCCAATCCCCCACCCCCGGCAGTTTCCCACTACAGCCAATCCCTTTCTTATAGTATTATGACAATTGTTCAAGGTCCACTTATGAGTGAAAACATATGGTATTTTGTTCTTTGTTTCGGTGATAGATCACTGAGTAAAACCAACTCTAAATCCATCCAAGTTGCTACAAAGTCCATATGTTTGCCCTTCTTTGTGACTGCATAATATTCCGTTGTGTATATGTACCACATTTTTAAAAATTCAGCTCAGGTTCGGTGGGCAGCATGGTTGGTTCCATGTTTTTGCTATTGTAAATAGAGCTGCAACAAACATGCATGTGAAAGTATCTTTTTTTGTGGAATGATTTGAGTTCCTCTAGGTATATTCCCAATAGGGAAATAGCTGGGTCATATGGAGGTCAATTTCTAGTTCTTTCAAAAATTGCCACACTGTCTTCCAAAGAGGTTGCACTAGGTTGCATTCCCACCAGAAGTGGGAATGCATCTTTGCCAGCATCTATTGTTTGTTTTATTAATAATGACCATTCTTACTGGGGTTAGGTGGTACCTCAATGTGGTTTTGAGTTGCATTTCTCTGATGATTAGTGAGGCTGAGCACTTTTTCATGTGTCTGTTGTCTGCCCGTATATCTTCTTTTGAGAAGTGTCTTTTCATGTCTTTTGCCCACTTTTTAATGGGACTTGTTTTTTTCTTTTCAGCACATTTGAGTTCCTTGTAGATCCTAGATGTTAGGCCTTTGTCAGATATACAGTCGGGAAATATTTTTTCCCATTCTGTGGGTTGTCTCCATATTCTCTTGATGGTTTCTTTTGCTTTGCAGAAGCTGGTCAGTTTGATGAGGTCCCACTTGTCTATCTTATCTTATGGTATGGGCACTTAGGGTTCTGATCAGGAGTTGGTTGCCAGTTCCAATTTCCGTAAGAGTGTCTCCTGCGTTTTCTAAGATTCTTATAGTTTGAGGTTACATTTAGGTCTTTGATCTATTTAGAGTTTGTTTTCGTGTATGTTGATAGGTAGGGGTCCTGTTTCAATCTTCTGCATGTGATCAGTCAGTTTTCCCAGCACCATTTACCGTATAGGACCTCCCTCTCCCCTGTGGTTGTTGTTGGAGGCTTTGTCAAAGATGAGTTGTTTGAAAAATTGAGACTTTGCTTCTGGAATCTCTATTCTGTTCCATTCATCTATATGCCTGTTCTTGTACCAATACCAGGCTGTTTTGATTCCATCTTTCTCAATTGCCTGGAACACTTTCAATAGTATTGATATCAGCTCCTATCTGTACATTTTGTAGAATTCTGCCAGAAATCCATCTGGTCCAGGGCTTGGTTTTGTAGGAAGTTTTCTTATGACAGAGCCAATTTCCTGTGTTGTTATTGGTCTATTTAGTGTCTCAGTGTCTTCTTGTTTCAACCCGGGGAGGTTGTGTGATGTCAGAAAGTCCTCCATTTCACTTAGGTTAGCAAGTTTGTTTCCATATAGATGTACATATTAATCTCTGATAATCTTTTGAATTTCCTTGGGGTCAGTTGTGATTTGATCTTTTGTATTTCTGATTGCATTTATTTGAGTGTTTTCTCTCTTTTTCTTGGTAATTCTGGCTAGGGGTCCATCAATCTTGTTAATTCTTTCAAGTACCAGCTTTTTGTTTTGTTGATGTTTTCTATGATATTTTTTTCTTCTATCCCGTATTTGGGTTCTTATTTTGGTGATTTGGATTCTTCTGCTAAAGTTAGCGTTTTGGTGATTTCTCTTTCTAGATCCCTTAGGTGATTTGTTAGGCTCTCAACTTGTGATTTTTCCATTTTCTTGATGTGTGCTCGTAGAGATATAAATTCCCCTCTTAGAACAGATTTCATGGCATCCAAGAGGTTTAGTAAGATATTTATTCATTTTCATTTGTTTCCAGGAATTTTTTAATTTCTGCTTTGATTTCAGTGTTGACCCAGTAGTTGTTCAACATTATGCTATTTAGTGTCCAAAGCTTTTGGACTTTGAGGAAATTTTGTTGTTGTTGATATTTATTTTTATTCCATTGTGGTTTGAGAAGGTGCATGGCAATGTTCAACCTTAAGGAATTTGTTTATGCTTGATTTATGGCCAAGGACGTGATTGATCTTGGAGTACGTTCCACGTGGTGATGAGTAGAATGTATATTTTGTGGTTGTTGGGTGAAATAATCTGTAGGTATCTATGTAGTTGATTTGGTCAAGTGTTAAATGTAGGTTCTGGATCTCCTTATTGCTTTTTTGCCTCGATGATCTATATAAGGCTGTTAGTGGGGTATTCAAGTCCTATGCTATAATAATGTTAGAGTCAATATCTTTTTTTAGTTTACTTAGTAGTTGCTTTGTAAACACTGGTGCTCCTGTGTTGGGTGCATATGTGTTTAGGAGGGATATTTCTTGTTGTATGGATTGAACCTTTTATCATTATGTAGTATCCTTTTGTATCTTTTTAAATTTTTGCTAGCTTAAAGGCTGTTTTGTCTGATATTAAGATCACAACTCTTGTCAACTTTTGTGATCCATTGGCAAGGAAACTCATTTTCAATCCTTTAACTTTGTGAGTGTCCCTTGTATTGAGATGAGTTTCCTGGATGCAGCGAATAATTGGGTCATGGTTTCTTATCCAGTTTGCCATTCTGTGTCTTTTCAGTGGTACATTTAGTCCATTCACATTCAAGCTGATTATTGAAATGTGATTGTTTATCACTGTCAAATGTTCTTGTAAAGTTTTTTGTTTGTTTGCTTATTTTCTTTTGGCTTTGGGCTGATAAATATGTGTGTTTGCAAGTTTCTTGTGCTATATTCTCTGTTGATTCTGTGCTCTGCTGTTCTCTTGAGAAGTGCATGTTCATTCTTTTCTTGTCTTTCTTTTGTGCTTAATGCCTTTTTAAGTGTCTCCTGCAGAGCTGATTTTGAAGCTGCATAATCTCTTAGGGATTGGATGTCTGTGAAGGATTTTAATTCTTCATCATTGATGATGCTGAGCTTGGCTGGGTAGGATATTCTTGGTTGAAATTATTTATCTTTGAGGACTTTGAATATTGGACTCCACTTCCTTCTTACTTGTAGTGTTTCTGCTGATATGTCTGCTGTTATTCTGATTCGTTGTCCCAGTAGGTAGTCTGTCCTGTCTCTCTTGCTGACTTTAGGATTTTTTCTTTTGTGCCTACTTTGTGTAGGTGAATTACTATGTTTCTAGGGGTTGGTCTTCTCATCTTATGTCCTGTGGTGGTTCTCTGTATCTCCTTTGTTTGGCTGGTCACATCTTTGGTGAGATGGGGAAAGTTTTCCTGGATTATCTCCTGAAATACTTGTTTCAAGGTATTCTCCATTTCCTTTTTTTCTTCTGGGACACCATTCAGGTATAGGTTTGACTTCTTGATATAATTGCACATTTCTTGTAGGCTTTATTCTTTCTTTCTGAGTCTTCTTTCTGATTTCATTGTTCTGTGTTTTCTCTCTATTTTTCTTTAAATTCTTGTCCACCTTATTTCATTCTATTTTCCTCTGTGCTTCTCATTGCTGTCACTGTATCTTGGACTCAGAGGGTACTCACACATACCCATT
>CAUYQG010087871.1:0-23633 GCA_963574415.1 Tarsius wallacei | reverse complement strand
TTTCCCAGTACCATTTACTGAATAGGTTCTCCTCTCCCCAGTGGTTGGTGGTGGAGGCTTAGTCAAAAATGAGTTGGCTGAGAAATTGTGGTTTTGCTTCTGGAATTACTATCCTGTTCCATTGGTCTATATGCCTTTTCTTGTACCAGTACCAGACTGTTTTGATTATTGTAGCTTCATCCCCGGGATGTAGGGCTGGTTCAACCTTCGTTGACTCTAAACATAATTAAATACATCAACAGATGTGAAAACAAAAACCACATGATTATATCATTAGACATGGAAAAAGTTTTTGATAAAATCCTGCACCCCTTCTTAATAAAAACCCTCGAACATCTAGGCATGGATGGAACATACCTCAAAATAGTAAGAACCATCTATGAGAAACCCACTGCCACCATACTACTAAACAGACAGAAATTGGAACCATTTCCCTCGAAAACTAGAACAAGACAAGAATGCCCATTCTTACCTCTCCTTTTCAACATAGTTTTGGAAGTCCTAGTTAGAGCAATTAGACAAGAGAAGAAAATTAAGGGTATGAAAAGAGGAAGTTAAGTTATCCCTCCTTGTGGACCATATGATCCTATATCTGGAGATGCCAAGGGAATGTCAAAAACCTCCTTGCGCTGTTAAAGGACTTTGGCAATTTCTCAGGGTATAAAATCAATGTGCAAAAGACAGTTGCATTTCTATACACCACCAATAAACAAACAGAAAACCCCCAAAAAGCACAATCCCATTCACAATAGCCAGATAAAAAAAATCAAATACCTTGGCATCTTCCTAACCAGAGACTTGAAAGACCTTCACAACGAAAACTACAAAACTCTACTCAAAGAAATCAAAAATGGCACAAACAAATGGAAAAATATTCCAAGCTCATGGATTGGAAGAATCAACATTGTTAAGATGTCCATCTTACCCAAGTCAATCTACAGATTCAACGCAATGCCCATTAAATTATCAGCATCATTCTTCTCAGACCTGGAAATGACAATATAGGAATTCATATGGACACATAAACGACCATGAATCACCAAAACAATCCTCAGCAAAAAAAAAAAAAAAAAAAAGCAGAGTAGGAGGTATCACACTCTCAGACTTTAAAGTCTATTATAAAGCCACATAGTTTTTAGGATGAAAATAATTTAGGCTTTTTCAGAGAAATAAGTAGGATTCATTTTATTTGGCAAATCAGATAGATTTGCTAGGTGGGTTGGATAGTGGACTTTTTTTTTTTTTAACTGAATAGATTTTGCTGAAGCAGCATTTAAATCATAACTTTAAAGCAAATTTTAAAAATTGTATATTGGGATTGTAATGAACTAAATGTTTGTGACCTCCCCACATTCTGGAATTTCTATCCTGTTGCATTGGTCTATATGCCTTTTCTTGTACCAGTACCAGGCTGTTTTGATTATTGTAGCTTCATCTCCGGGATGTAGGGCTGGTTCAACATTCGTAGACCGTAAGTGGTAGTAAGTGGGTCTCAAGGAGGTAATAAGGATTAGATGAGTCCTGAGGTTGGAGCCAGGATGACAGCAGTGGCTTATAAGAAGAGAAGGAGAATGTTCAATCTGTCCACCCCCCACCCACCTCTATGTGAGGACACAGAGAAGTTGTGCAAGCCAGGAAGACAGGCCTTATCAAGAACTAAGTCAACCAGCACCTTGATCTAGGACTTCCAGCCTCCAGTACTCTGAGAAATAAACATCTGTATTCAAACCACCCAGTTTATGATATTTTGTTATGGAAATTTGAGCAGACTAAGAGAAGGGTTAATATTTTTATTTTGCAATTATTTCTGAAAAAAAAAATCAGTATAAACAGGTGTCTCTAAGTCAAAGAGAGGTAGACATTACTGACCATTTGACAAGATTTGGTCAAGACTTTTTGGTATAGATCCCAGAGGCTCAGGAAGTGAATCATAATGACTAGTAACAAATCCTTTTTGTGTGAAGTGAATTCCATTTTGCTGTCAGTAAGTAAAAGGAAAAACTAATTGAGTCACCAGCTGATAACAATCATCAAAATAATTGGTGATCACAACAGGATTTACTTGGCATATAACCCAGAAGAGTTCCAAAAGTGGGTGACATTATAACAATAAAATTCCACGCATTTCTTCTCCACATAAGTATTTATGCAGGCAAGATATCTTGGAATAAAAGTATAACTATTTTTAGGTTTTAGAATTAATGCTTAAGTCTATCTTGGTACAGCAATAAATAATTTTCATTCACAGATATATGAACTAATTTTTTTAAAGCGCTGACTACTATGATTATATAATGCAATTACTACCACTACTATTGCATAAAAAGAAGAACTAATGGTAATAAGTCAATATAGAATTTTTTTTTGTTGTTGGAGTCTCTGTCATCCAGGCTGGAGTACAGTGGCACACTTACAGCCATGCCAGCATCTACCTGCTGGGCTCCAGTGATCCTTCTGCCTCAGCCTTCCAAGCAGCCAGAACTACAGGTGCATGCTACCACACCTGGCTAATTTTTTTTTTTTTTTTAATTGTGGAGATGAGGTCTTGCCAAGTTGCCTGGGCTGGTCTCAAACCTGTGGGCTCAGGCAATCCACTTGCCTTGGCCTCCCAAAGTACTGGGATTACAGCCTGAACCACTGGGTCCAGTCGAATAAATTTCATTCTTCATGACATATAGTCACAGGAAATAAGAAAATTAATTTATATATTTTTTAACAGATAAGAATGACACGGTGAACAATAAGAGACTTTCAAGAAGAGAAATATATGAGAATACAGTTCTATGAGAAATGTAGAATGGTAATCTAAATTTAATGAGAAAATGTCACAATGTAAAATTTCTAACCAATGAAGAACTTATTCAATGTATATTTTAAATGGATGATGGTGAGTATCAAATTACTATAGTAATTAAATCCAATGCATACATTTAAGTGGCAAAGTTTTATTCAAAACTATCAATATTTACATTACTCAAGAAATTACACCACCATTGTTATTTAAATTTATGGTGAAGAATTTTAGATGTCAACTTAAAAATATGCAATAATAAATAATTTTTCAAACATCTTTTAGGAAGCACATCATTCACAATTTTGGAGACCAGTAACTTAGAATGCAGGCACATGATCCTTTTCTGTAGGTTCCAACTGCTTCAAAGAATATTTGGACAGTTGTTAGTAATATTCACATCAGGCATCATGAGAGTGGATATATCACAGTGCTGCAAGGATCTCATTCTGATGTCAGAGTAATGGATTCTTACTCCAGCTCTGTTGCCTACAAACCTGAGTGATGATGGGCAAATCACCTAACCTCTTATACTGTCCCTCATTGATGCAATAATTAGGAAGAGATTACCTTAGATGACATATGTCCAGGGTCCAGGACACAAGTTACCAATTTAAAGTAGATATCAAAAGAAGTGGAGCTTCTCACAGTTTCTCTATCAAGAAGTTGGTCATTTTGAGTTTTTATAGTGTCAGTTGGGTTTAACAGTTTTAATTTCCATGTTTCTTAAGATACAAAATAAAGTTTCTCATTCTGAATTCCACTTTTTTACAAAAACAGTCATTTCCCAAAATAATACTGAAGAGGGGTAATACATAGAAATTATATATATATAGAAACTGCATATTTGTTACTGGCAATGACCAATCTGGGATTTAATAATTATTTTAAATACTCCACTTCAGGCTATAAGGGAGCATTTTATAACATCATTGCAAGTTTTTTAATTTTTGTTTTTGGTATTATTCTCTATACTAATACATATATTTACAATATAATTATTTATACAATATTTATAATATATTATTATGTATTCTATAATATATAGCCTGAAATGGAATATTTAAAATAATTGTTTAACCATTGTCCATTGCCAGCAATGAACATGCATTTTATTAAAATGGATAACTATCAAATTACGCAACTAAGTGTAGTAAAAACTAAAGTAACTGAACAGAGACACTCAAGAACCAAGAGCAAGCCTGCTACTTCTGGCAGCAAAAGGAAGCCTTGACGCTTCTGGTCAACAAAACAAAGGGAGAAAATACTTGTACAAACATGAGGAGTACTTCCCCCATGGTCATCTCACCTAGGGACTGTGAACCAGACCAGTAGCCTAGCGGTTCCCCACCTTTTTGGCATCAGGGACTGGTTTTGCAGAAGACAATTTTTCCATGGACCGGGGTTAGGGAGACGGTTTCAAGATGATTCAACCACGTTATATATTGTAACATATAATTAAGGAACTATTGTTATGAAATTATTATTTTGATATGAGTCTGCAAGCAGTTGAGCTCGTATGGTCTCTGTGCAGTCAATCCTCACTGCTAACGTTAATCTGTATTTGCAGCTGCTCCCCGGCACTAGCATCCCTGCCTCAGCTCCACCTCAGGCCATCAGGCATTAGATTCTCATAAGGAACGCACAACCTGGAAACCTGGTATACACAGTTCACACTAGGGTTCATGCTTCTATGAGAATCTAATGCCACTGCTAATCTGACAGGAAGCAGAGCTCAGGCAGTAATGCAAGCGATGGGGAGTGACTGTAAATACAGATGAAACTTCACTTGCTTACCAGTTGCTCCCTTCCTGCTGTGCGCCCTGTTCCTAACAGGCCACAGACCAGCTCCAGTCCGTGCCCCAGGGATTGGAGACACCTGCAATAGCCTATTCCTGACAAGGTAATTCTAAAGCCTGCAACCTGCAGTTCTCAAATTCAATCAGAAGTGTGTGTAACTAATCTACCTCCCACTCCTTTGGTTGGAGTGGGAAGGACAATGGAAGTAAAAGACATTAAATTGCCCATTCCTCAAGGTCATAGGGTGAGCTTTATTTGTCTTTAGGTTTCCAGACCTAATCTTGATATAGGTTATTTAGGAAGTACCTGTTCACTGAATGTTTGTTGAACTAAAAGGACCCTCTACCGGGGCATGGAGGAGCTAGAATAAGCCATATCCCTGCTACTGTGAGAAACGAGAGAGGTCCCTTGAACATGAAGGCAAAGCCAAGAATTCCTGCCTCTTCCAGTAACCCCTTCTTCAGTAGCTTTATTAAAGAAAAATTAGACTTGAAACAGATGCTCAAGATCATACTAGTTTGGGTGCATTCTTAGGGATACAACTGAAATTCCTTATCCATAAACCAAGTGTGAGTATCATGTAGTTATTGCCTTGATTCATCCCAGGGTTCAGTGTAAGTAGGATAACATCATGAAAAAAATCCCTGGAATCAAACAAACCTGAAAGAAAGTCACAGCTCTGACAGTTAATTGCTGTGTGATCTTGGGTGAATTACTTAATTTCTCTGACCTCAGTATTCTCACCTATAAATTGCAGATGATAATAACTATCTTGCAGGATTTTTACAATAATCTGAGGTAAAGCCAAATGCATAGTCGTCATTTAATCAATAGTAGCTTTGTGTTAAATGCTTTAGTTGCTTGTGATGCCATGCTAAGATGTGCAGTTTGCCTAAGGAAAAAAATATTGGCACTAGCCATGGATGCTCCGAGCAAAGGTTAATGATATTGATTTCCATATATTGAATGGGCCTGTGAAGTCATCAAGTTTAAGCTATGTGTTCACGTTATTATTAAAAATAATTCAGAAGGGTTCACCAGGTAAAACTTGCTGACAATAAAATCGATATGATATATTTTAATGACATCGTTTTATGATCTATTACCCGGTGTTCATCACAGTAGCGCATTTATGCAAGAATATCTCAAAGTTGGGATGCATGTCTCAGGGTAACACATTGAAATAGCCTCTAAAGACAGAGTGTAATTATTGAAAGTTGGAGAAGGAACAAATTGCTTTCTGATTTTTTTAAAAAAATAAGAAAATTGAGATAAGTGGTGAAGAATCTCATAAGCATTGGGCCTATCCCTGGCTCAGTATGAGATTGTTGAGGGGAATTGTCATTTTTGTTAGTCTAAACATGAGAAGACAACTCTTCTAACCATCTGGAAATTCAGTGTTTAAAGTGTTTTAAATTGTTCCTCATAGCATTTTATTTTAGGTGCTAAGTTTCAAATATTTAAATATTCAGAAAAAGAGAGATAGATTTTCATTAAACTTGACTTCTACTCTTGATCAAACTAAAGTGAGCAGGAAAGACTAATGAAAATTTCATTCACATTTAAAGAAATGTCACTTTTATTTGTGTAGTTCAAGAAACTTGATTTTTTATAATAAAGCAGTGGTTTCTAAAGCTGTTTAAACTGCTTGATGATTTGGCCATTTTCTGTTCAAAAGGCTCTGCTGATTAGCTCTTCTATCAACACTCGTAAATTTGAATTCCCCAGACATTTCAGAGTTTCATTCTGTCAACAAATGGAGGCACCTTTCTCTCATATTTCATCACATGATCTTCATATATTTTAGCATTATACATTTTTGCCATATTAAAACAGAATTTAGCTAAATAATAAATCAAGCAAATATTGTTATCTATTAAGCATTTAGATAATACAGTAAGTCTTCTACATATGAGACTTCAAGTTGCAAACCTTCAAAGATGTGAATGTGTGCTTACATGGCCAGTCATGTAAGTTAGTTTGTGTGTCTGGCATACATTGCCTCGTGTGTGTGCATCCTCTACAAGTGGTTGTTTTCTTTATTTTTTGTGTTTTTTTTATGTATTGTTTGTGTGAAAAGCATTATGAACTTATTACAGTACAGTACTACATAGCCGATTGTGTTAGTTGGGTACCTAGGCTAACGTTGGACTTAATGAACACATTAGACTTACAAACACGCTCTTAGAAAGGAACTCATTTGTATGTAAAGGAATTACTGTAAATGCAAAATATAGAGTCAGTCTAATTCATTGTGGCTTGGTGAGATGATTGCTAAGGTTTATGTGATGATATTTTCTAGGAATATTGAAACGAAAACAATATCTCTTCATTAATGTCAGAAAGTTAAAATACAGACATAGTCTACAAGAGGTAAGAGTCACAATCCCTGGAATACTAAAAGCTCTTCTTAGATGCTTTCGCCATGGAGGCAATCCCAGTTCTACAGTCACGTTTTACTGATCCATTGATACCGAAAGAAATAATTTAACAGTGCCACTGAGAGGTTTCCAGAAATATAGTGTACTTGATTATTTAAAAATCCTTCTGCACCTTTAGCACTTAGAAATGCTGCACACACACAAAAAGACTTTAAAATCCTAACCCATCATTAAGAAAAGTAAAGAGAATTTTCATAATTCAAAAGGAAAAGTGGAAAGCAAAGCAATAGGTGGGAGCTGACTCCCTGAGGTTTTACCTTCCTTATAACTAAAGGAATTTAGGTTTCATGGTAACAAGAGGACTAACAGCAAGGTTTTGGCCTAAGAGAGGTAGGCATTGGAATCAATCCCTTGCCTACCTCTACTAAGTTCTGTATAACCTGGAAAAAATAGAATAGAACAAAAAAAATGTGTCAATAGACAACAACAACAACAAAAGAAATGGATTATTTACAGTTTTGCCTAGGGTTAAAGGGGTTGTGGAAAATCCTAGACAAAAGTATGTGGGTTTGGCTTCACTTGAATGGGGTTTCACTTTATATTTATACCCCCAAGAACCTCCAAACTGAGAGCATAAATTCTTCCTGGTTGGTAATATTCCAGGGAGCCAATGCAAAACTTCTTCAGATGAGCACAGTTTCAAACTACATAGGCTCTCCACTCACACAAAAATAATTACATCTACTCTAAGCTATTACCGAATGATTTGACTTCATGGGCACCAGTGGTTCTCAACTTTTATTAAGTTCCAGCATTCCTGTGGGAAGCAACAGGATTCCTTCAGCAAATTCAACTAAGACAGTAAATGTCAATATCAGTAAAGAGACTCCACATTCTTGGATGGATGGTGGAATGAAGGGTTTGAAACACACACACACACACACACACACACACACACACACACCCATCTATTGCTAATGTTCTCCTTCTTGAGTCACTGATTAACTCTTTTAATATGCAAAAGGAGTTCTGGAAGTTAAATCAGGAGAAATCTACTGGACTCACAGATGTCATTCTTTTGTTTTCTTTCTCCCCCCCTCCCCTCCTCTCTTCCTTCTTTTCATAAGCAGCTGTAAAATAGTCTCTTAATGGATCTGTTACTCATTTTCATATTAAAAGTGACGAAAAATAAGGCAAGGGTCACAGTGGTGGAAAAGTTCTTCCACTTCTTTGCAGTATAAGCCTTTGATACTTTGGAAGTGGTGTTTATCTGGAAAAAGCATGATGCAAAAATCTAAGGTCACTGGTCAATTCCGTGAAGAAACCAGTTAGTCTTACCTTGGCTTACTGTGTTGAGAGCCATCCTTTATTCCTTCCATCCCTCTTTCCTTTCTTTTTTCTCTAATTTTTCTATTCAATTTCATTGCAAGTGACTCTGAAGCAACTGATATAAGAAGGCATTTCAAAATAAGTTGAGGAAACTGAAGATATGAAAGTAAAGATTTTAAAAAGTTGAATTCGAAGCTGGTACACAGAATGTGTACATTGAAGTTCAGCTCTTTTCCTTAAGGTAGAACACAATGCGTTTTCCTGGTTTTCGTAAAAAGTGTGGACAGAAACAACTCCAAGGCTTATTTAGAGGTGTAGATCTGAAGCAGTTATTCTGAAAAACATCACTCAAATGGGACTAGTGCCTTAAAGACATTCACTCATAGGCCCACATTAAGGAACTTCCTTCCAAAGTAAAAATCAAACTCCACAGTTAACTCGTGATTACTTTAGATTTTACTAAAGATTTTGTGAGGAGACGAAAGAAATTGCATTGCAACCACAGTCACAACTTAAGATAAATCCTCTTTACACCACACTGTTTCTTCCTCAAACACCCTCATACATGCCATCTGCCACCATGGCTCATCGCCAGGGCAGTGTCAGCAGCCGCAATGTCTTCAGCCTTCCCCAGTCATTCTCAGGGCAGGCTTAGGCTCTGAGGAAAGCATGACATCTAACACTTGACAGCGACCACCCAGGGCATAGGGTAAAATAACATGAATCTTAACCTCAATTACATTCCTGTAACTTAAATTTGGCATTGTACTGTGCCTACCCATGGCAATTTATGGCCACGTTTCATTTATACTAGGTGCCCAGTCCATCAGAATCATCAGCTATTTCTTCCAAACCTGCTAAGGCATGGCACTTTCCTGAAGTTGTGGAGATTCAAAGTGGTATTTTGGCCACAAAGCAATGTATACTCTGACTGTAAAGAAATTTAGACAATCCTGTGCAAAAGAAATAACTGGAGAAGAGCATAGTAAACCCAGTAAGACAGTACTGGGGAGTATTAGTGCAAAGTGAAAGCTGCCATCTGAGAGCAATTGTCCTGCAGACACATATGATCACAGATGATGTGCTTGCACAGCATAGCCAAGGGCAGACAGAAGGAAGGAGAGTTGGAGGCAATGGTGAATCTACTCTTCTGAGCATGACAAGTGAGTTATTGGCAATATCCACCTCTGATTGTGGCCTTAAGCTTGGCTAGGAATGGGAGAAAAAAAGATCCACAAGCAAAAATGGATTATTTTATTCTCTGGGTTCTAATATGTATCGGTGCAGTTGCCTACACTCTAGGTTTTTTACTCATATTCTGGTAACTCTAATTTGCACAGAAGCTTCTGCTGTTTTGAACACTTAGGATGGTGGTTTTCACTTAATGAAATATGAAGAGGAGATAGACTCTCGATATACAATTTGTGTTGTGGGGTCGGATGCTTCTTTTATGTTACTAGTGATAGATTTCTGAGAATAGAAACATTCTTCTCCAACTCAATGGCTATAACATTGATTCTACACTGAAAGTATGTATTGTCCATCTTTAAAAGGATTTCTTAGGTTCTCATCAATAAACAGTTACTAAAAGCCCACCGGACACCTCGCTATATCCTCTCTGCCTGGAAGTCCTTCAGCCTCATCTTTGTTTCAGTGCATGTAATTCTTTAAGGTCCATCTCGAATGCCTCCAACATCCCGAAGCCTTCCCTGATACCCTTACTCTGTAACCAATTCCTCTTGGGAACCTTCTGAGATCACTTTACCTCTTTTATGCCACTTAGCATAGTCTGCTTTGCAATGTAGTCATTGAGTCCCATCTCAACCCTCTATAAGTTTTTGGTTATCTA
Source organism: Tarsius wallacei (assembly GCA_963574415.1). NCBI lineage: Eukaryota > Metazoa > Chordata > Mammalia > Primates > Tarsiidae > Tarsius > Tarsius wallacei. The sequence continues at coordinate 13,483 of CAUYQG010087871.1, read as the reverse complement.
TATACAGGAAAAAGACAATCACTTTGGAATAATCTGAGTCTTCCAGCAAAAAGCACAGAACTCATTGATTAAAATTGGATTGTATTGAACTAAATTGAAAACCATTTTGATGACTTCTCATAAGTCTGTATTTCTCAACATGAAATTGTCTTTCTAGCATTTTGGTGCATGCTGTGATGCACTCCCCTCTCCATATCCTCCTTCAGAAATAAGGGCCTTTTCATCCCAGCTGCTGGGAGTCAATCCTTAGTTGTCAACACCTTCGGAGATTAGTTCATTAGCTGGTAGCTTCCTCACTCAAGGCTATATACCCAATGGCAGGGGACCATAAAGACCTGGCACTCCCGTCCCTGATTGAGGCAGCTGTGTAAGGCCATCTATCTTCAGAGCTACCCTCAGGCCTTCGGGAGTGAGTATCACAGCTTGGTTCCTCTCTCTGCCTGATCCTGCTTCTTTCCTTTCCTTTCCACCTGTGTTCATCCCAAGAGTATCCACTAAAAAGAATCCTACACAATAATCTCCCATTCAGCCCCTTCCCAGGCAACACAGCCTGCCACAAGCATATTGAACATAAAAGTACTAAACAGTTTTGATTTTATCATTGACTTCTCACCATACTTACAAAAATAGTGGTGATAGAAGAGGAAGACTGAGATTCCTATTTCTGCTGGGTGACCCCTGGTATTTTATTTAATAGCCAAGATATGCTGCCTCTCCCCATTTTCCTGGAAATAAACACAACAGATGGTTGGTGGAAGAAACTAAGCTCCACTTCTATTCCTCCTGGGGCTTGTTTCACTTATCTTTTCAAAACAAACATTCATTTTATGTTTACTTGCCAACAAAGAAATGTCTGAATTCATATCCCTTGTCCTATTTGCAGAAGACATAACTGTCAAAAAGGTTAAGATTTTTTTCTAGATGCTTCGAAAAGCCTGATTCAAAGAAAATCCCCATACTATAAATTATGTATGAAAAGATATAGATATAAAATGCTACTGAGGAAAGAAACTAAGTTAATGAAAGGAAACTCATTTTATATTTTTTCTGAGAAGAAAGGCATGACCCCAATTTGGGAGGACGCAGTAGAGAATTTTCATGTAAAGCCAACAGCATCAAAAAGTAACATTTTTGACAAATATAAATTTCAAGTAGTATTATAAAGCTAGTCCAGGAAATTCAATAACTCTGAACATTTGATTTGGAAGATATTGAACTTATGTTAGATATTGTGATATTTTGAGAATCTATGAAAGTTATTTAGGAAAGAAAAAAACATAGTTGACTGAATTTACATTTCTAACTTGCAACAAGGCTATAGTAGAGATTAGTAAAAACAATGGAATGATTTAGTGATAAAAAAATCATAAATGTAAAATAAACATATTTTATGACAAGATTTTTTATTGTAGAAATCTTTATGACAATAAAAAATAACTAAAAGTAATTGACAATATAAGCTTCAATTTTTGTTTTTTAATATTGAGACTATATTAAATTCTTTTATGGGAAAAGGTGCTATAACTACATTGTTAAATGGACTTTTAAATAAGGGTTCTAAGAAACTAACTCTTTATAATAATTAAATATTTTAAAAATTAATTTTTGTGAACATGTATAATGTACCAGATATTTTCGATGTATAATTTTAGTTAATTTTCACAACCATTATTCAAAGTTGCATCCTATTTTAAAAATATGAAAACTCAGGTTAAGAAAAATTATGTGACTTGTCTAAGGTGAGAGATTCCAACAAAAATCTAGAAAGTCCAACACCAATGCTGGCTTAATTGCAACATAAAATCAGCATCAAAATAGATATTCTTTTCAGGTTTCAGTACTAAAAAATGATTGGGCACTACATTCAGTTCTTGCAAATCTTTGCCTCGGTTCTTTTCTTTAGACTGGAATGAGAGACTTAAAATTAAGTGTATATTTTTAGATTCTATTCAAACTTACCACAAAATAAATTGACCTTTTTAACCCAAAATTCTAGATAATTTTTTTTTTGTCTTTAAAGTTGAATAGTTATTTTTAGAACATGTATCAGAATTGATTGTTTCAGTTTTGTTCTCCCCACATCTACTGTGGGCCCTTTAAACATGTATATTCAGGTGTTTTAATTCAATGTGGTGGTCATTTATTCCCAATTTTTGTTTTCTTACAATGTTAAATGTTAGTTCAAGCTATTTCTTGGTTTTCTTTTTCAGGGACTCTACTGTGTTATATATAAAAGGTACATACATCTAACATTTTATCTGTAATTTTCATCTCATTTTTTTCATGTGTCTGTTTTTATAACTCTTCTCAATGTCCCTCATTACATTTTCAGTTGATTCTATTCTTCCCTGGATATTTGTAATTGGTGTGTATTTATGATATGATTTTTGTAGTTTTCCTCAATTTTTTTCCTGAAATCAGTCAAGACTTAACTATCATCTTTCTTTTTATGTTTTTCACTTTTGAGCTGAGTTTTGATTGAAGGTGTTCTTTAATATTTAATATTGCTTTTGATGATATTTAACCCATGGTGGAGTATGTTACACTTTTTTTTCTGCTTTATATCTGAATTTTGGCCTTTTTAAAGGTTTCAGGTTTTTACCAGACCATTAATAACAGGTTATAGGAAAAGAAGAAAATCTTTTTCTCTCCTTTCCTAGGTTCTTAGGCTTGGACTCCATAAGTTAGACTGACAAAAGACAGATGAACAAGAAAAACACAAGTAGAAGTGTGTTAACATGTATACGGTGCATAGATATAAAAGCACTCAGAAATGAGGGGCGAAAAGGATGGTTAAAACTTGGACTTATTTAGCATCTTCAAAAGAGAGTAATACACTTTTAGAGCAGTGACAAAACAAAAGAAAAGGACTCTGAGTTATTAGGACTCCAAGGTGTGGGAAGATAAATAAAGGGAAGATAAGCGGTAGTTAGTAAGGTTTGTTACGTGGTTTCCTTGGGTGCCATCTCCAGCTGGGAAGGGTCTACAGTGGTCCCAGTGATTAACTTCAGTCCTTCCATCCTTTCTGATACAGATGGGAAGGGGGACGTCTTTATAAATGAATGTCTTACTTTCAGGCAGAGTAACTTTTAGGAGGCCAGACCGCTCTTCTATTTGCTTCTCCATCAGCTTCTGCTCAAAATAATTCTTATGCCAAATGGGCATATTTTGGACTGGCGTATTCTGCTGCCCTTCAAAGTCTTTCTCCCTAGGGAGTATGAATTTGAGTGGCTTATGGGATTCCTTAATTAAAACGTGCCCATTTCTATCAGTGCTGAGAAATTCCATTTCTTTGATATGTTGTCTTTATGAACAGATAGGTGTTGCAGCTGCTGCTTGTTGCCATGATGTGCTTTAACTTCTGTAGGAGTCTTCATTTCCATTGACTATCCCTTTTTTCTTGCATAGATGAGTCTGAGAGTCATCTTACTCTTCTGTGATGCCTTCCTATAAACAACCCTCTGGTCTGCAGACCTCCAAGCCTCCACCATTTTATTGCCCAGGTCACAATTCTCTACTCCTTAGGTCTCACAAGGTTGTCCCAAGAGGGGACCTATCATTTCTCTGGATGGTTTCTCTCTGGTTTGCCATCATTTCTTCCTCACTCTGCTCCGCTCTGCTGTGCTCAGTCTCCACTTGATTTTCTGCTCCTGAGGAGTTCTCAAATCACCTGGGCTGGGCTTAGATACCTATTTCTCTACTTTTATATAAACTGACATTTATGATAGTCTCTATGTCTTTGTTACACAGTTAACAAGGGTTTGTATTTTTTTGTTTTGTTGGACTTTTTGTGGAGAGATTTAGAGTTTGAGGGTATAAAATCGAACTGTTGATTCTAATTTTATTTGTTCTTGTATTTTTTATCTTTAAAAATCTGTCGACTTCTGAAAATATAGACAAAAAAATTCTGATAAAATTGTGCATTTGTCTGAATTTTCTTGTATTTCCAATTTTGTTTTGTTTCTTGCTTTTTCTTTCAAATAGTGAATACTATGTTGGCTGATATACAGAGGACTATGACAACCATCTTTACTTTGGGACGATAACTTCTGTCATTTTATAATACCCTTGCATTTCACTAATCAGATGTTACTTTCACCATTTCTGATCTCCTATGACCTGCATTGTTCTGGTCACTCTAACCATTTCTCCATTTTTAATTCTTGTTACTTGATTGTACACAGCTTGCGAACAACATGAAGTTGCATTTGGCTTTCAAATGAAATATGAGATTCTTCAGTTTTGAACGAAGAATTCAGCTCATGAATATTTAGCATAATAATTTCTACTTTTGCTTTTATTTCTACTGTAATATTTTGCCTGTTTATTTTGTTAACTTTTGCTTCCTTAAATACATGTATTCCCCCCATCTTTATTGCCAAACTTGGTCCAAATTATTTCACGTCTCGGCTACTTGATTTCCTCATTTTCACTCTTGTTTTTCAATTCGGTTTACACACAGCAGCCAAAGTAGTATTTTAAAAAACTGATCCAAATTATGTCACTCTCCAGCTTAAACATTTTAAGCATTTCAGTTTTCAATTAGAATAAGATGCAGACTCCTATTCTGCAATGAGACTGCGTGGCCTGTCTCCTTACCTAGCTTGTCGATCTCCTCAGTTTTCTTTTGACTACCACATTCTGCTCCATTGATTTTCCACATTAATACTTTTCCCCCATTTCTCGAAATTGCTAAACACATTTGGAAATCTGGAACTTTGCCTTTACTCATTTTGGAAGTTTTTACCCTAACTTTTCAACCGGCAAGCTCCTTGTAACCACTCAGAACTCAGATTAGATGGTCCCCGTTCTTGACACTATTTAAGAACACTTGCCTCCATCATTCTTTTTAAATGGAATGATTTATTTCTTCCAGGGCAACAGGCAATAAAGCAATAAATGAAATAATTACAAGTAGTGAGGTTGCACCTACTCAAACATAAGCTATGAGGCTGAGGATCACGTTTGTCTTATTTAGCATGGTGTCATATTTAGCACTCAAATATCTGTGGAATGCAAAAGTAAATGTACATGATGTTTGCAACTATATAAAATAAATACTTCTAAGTCTGCCACTTTTCTCATCCATATTTTACTATATCCTCTTACTCATTTCCACCTTCCAATCTGTTAGTACTAACATTACTCTATGATGATTTACTCTAGTTGTAAAATTCAAAATTCATGCCTTGTCCCCAGCTTCCTGTAGCTCCCTGCTACCTTTCACGGTGTTCACCACTCCCTTCTTTAGAGTCCAGGCTCCAGAGTCAGACTGTCTCAGTTCAGATCCTGGCTCTCCAACTTTGTGGCTACATGATGCTGGGGAATTTACTTACACAATCTGTGTCTCAGTTTCCACATCTGTGAAGTATGACAAGCTTTGTTATGAAAATCAAATAAGTTAATATATGGGAAGTCTTTGAAGAGTATCTGACACATAGCAAATGCCACATATGTTGGCAGTTGTCCTCCAGGCCACCAGGCTCACCCGATTCTCCCCATACTCCTGGCCAATTCCCCTTCACCCTCTGCACCCCTCACTTGCCCTCCCAAAAGTTGCCTTTCTCTTCTCTGCTAAACATCTCTCTGAGCAATCTCAAATACTCTCATGTTTTTACCGCTCCTTGGCACCTGGATGTCCCAGAGCACCCGAGTCTTAACATACCTTGATTTAAGTTATCTTTATCATCAGTTGGCTTTTTCAGTTAATAGAAACCACTGAGAAGCCTGGAAGTCTTCCCGTGGTCCTTCTTAACACCTGCTCTGTGTCTAACCTCTTATTTACTCTTGCCAATAATATCTCCTCTCTACTTCTGCACCACACATCTCATCAACTCATTTCCAGGAATGATGTTCTCAGCCCCGTTTTTCACAATTCATCTTTCATGAAGCTTCCATAGTGATCCATCAAAACCACAGAGCTCATGTATCCCTTTCCTGATGGGCGCTCTCTACTCTCCTCTTTCCCTACTGACCTCTCTACTCTCATCTTTTTATGGTCTTTCTCTACTGACCTCTCTACTCTCATCTTTTAAACTCACTATGTCAGGTTTTTTTTCTTATGATTCAGAAATATCATCTCAGTGGCAATCTTTCTCATGCTGTCCTCTATCTTTGCAGTGACCTCCCGTCTCTCTTCCTATCTACTTATCCTTTGTTGGCTAAATTCGGTTAATGCTTCCATAATAAACTCAGTACTTACCTCCTCCAGGAAGCTTTCCTTAAACTCAGTTTTCCCCAACTCAACTAAGAACTCACTTCTGAACTCCCTAATTCCACGTAGCATTCCCAATATTGTTTGACTTATGGACCATTTCACAATAATACAATCTTATGTTCCCTTTTAGAAAATGTATGATATGTAATAAAGGACAGGTTTTTGATTAAAGGGTCTTTATATTAGGTCAGTATGATTTTATTGCTAGGTTCGTTTAATGAAATCTTTAATTTATACTACGTAGCACCAAATGTTATCTTTTGCCTTTTAATAAGTTGTTGGTTATTCTAATTTATTTCAAGTTGATAAATAAAAAGCATGCTTAGTCATTAACTAATCTAAAATATAGTATCGTGTTTGGTTTGAAAACAGAATATATATCATGGTGTGAACTTAAATTTTAACTACATTCAAACTCTCATGCTTGAAAAATTTTATTTTGCTCCAAAAATAATCTTTGAGATTTGTTTCTAAATGACAAGTTGAAAGAAGCTTTCTCAGGAGATACTTTGCTAAGAGTTCTCTTCTAATATGACACTGAAGGTGTGAATAATCCTTGTTCAAAATAGATGAAAAGTCTAGTTCCGTATAATTTTACATTTTGCATGTGCTATAGAAAAAAAGTTTGATAAAATGGAGGCTTCAAGTCTAGTACAGAACATCTTGAATTGCATTTACAAATCTCCTATTTTTTTCCTCTCACTTCTATGTTATACATCAATGTCAATGTGTGATAAAGAGTCATTTGTAAGAAAAATCTTTAAATTTCTGAAGGTCTTTAATTATCTAAACTCAATTTCTCATTATTTCAATTCTAGGCCAGATGTGATAAGAAATTTTGTTTATGTGTGTTGACTATTGTATATGAGAATGATAACATAGAAATTGGTATAATTAGTCCAAATTATACTGTGGCAGACCAAGTGACAAATCCTCAACGATGTTCATGTCCTAATACATGGAACCTGTCACAGAGCAGAAAAGATTTTGCAGCTGTGATTAAGTTAAGGATCTTGGTGTGGGAAAGTGATCCTGGATCCTCTGGTTGGGTCCAATGTATTCACAGGCACATCAGAGTCATATAAACTTCGCTGCAACTTAGATGAATTTAGAGTCTATAATACTCGGTGATCTATCACAGAAACAAAGAACTGAGTACCACATGTTCTCACTCATAAGTGGACCCTGAACATTTATCACAATACTATAAAAAAGGAATTGGCAGTAATGGGAAACTGTCAGGATAGGGAGGGGCTCATACTCCCTCAATAAGGATACCTGATCTAAGTGGGGACCAAAGTGAGGCCCAAACTTTACCTGTACAATGACCATTTATATTACTAATCTCAAATTGTACACCACATCCTTAAAATAAAATAAATAAAATAAAATGAAGAAGATGTGATGAAGGAAGCAGAGTCAGAGGTGATTTGGGAAAGGGGGTATTAGCTAAATAAGGCACTTGGCTTCTAGGAGCTAGAAAAGACAGAGAAACAGATTGAAGACTCTAGGAGGAATGCAGACTTGCCAACACCCTGTTTTTAGAATTTCTGACCTCCAGAACTTGAAGATACAATATTTGTGTTATTTTAAGTTAACAAATACATGGAAACTTGTTGCAGAAGTAAGAAACAAGTATACATATGTAGTTTAAGTTTGCCTTTATAAGCTGTCAAAGAAGATGACAAAGAAGGATTTTATTTAAAATATGAATTATCTTTCGATATAGGAGAGGCCGAGCATACAAAAAAATGGTAAGTGAGGAGGCTCACAGATAAATGAATGAATTTTTAATTAATTGAAAAATTGTAGAACAGTCAATATAAATGGTGAAGTCTGCATAACAGAGAAAAAAGATTGAAAAACTAAACAAATCCTCATGGAGATAATGGACAATATCAAATTATCTAGCAGATGTGTAATTAGAGTTCCAGAAGACGAGAATGAGAATGAGATAGAAAGTATATTTGATATGCAATGACCTAAGTTTGTTCAAATTGCATAAAAAATATCAACTTATAGCCGGGCTCGGTGGCTCAGCCTGTAATCCCGCGCCTTGGGAGGCTGAGGTGAGTGGATTGCCTGAGCCCGCGGGTTCGAGACCCGCCTGGGCAACTTGGCGAGACCTCATCTCTACAATAAGTAAAAAAAAAAAAAACTAGCCGGGCGTGGTAGCGCGCCTGTGGTTCCAGCTCCTTGGAAGGCTGAGGCGGAAGGATCGCCGGAGCCCAGCAGATCGAGGCTGCGGTGGCCGGGAGCGGCCACTGCACTCCAGTCTGGGCGACGGAGTGAGACTCCAACTCAAAAAAAAAAAAAAAAAAATCAACTTATAGCTCCAACTAGTTCAGATAGCCCAAAACATGATCAAGAATTCTACACTTAGACATGTAATAGTTAAACAACTGAAAAAAGAAAAAAGAATAGCCTGAAAGCTGCTAAGGGACAGGAGGCAGAGATGCTTTACAACAGAAAAATAAAAATAAAATTATGGATAATTTCTAACAGGAAACTATAGAAGCAAGGGGAAAAAATGAAGCAATGTATATAAAGTATTGAAAGAAAAAAGTCAATCTAGAATTTTATATTCAACAAAAGTACTCTACAAAAATGTGTATGAAATAAAGAAATTTCGATGAACAAAAGCTAAGAGAATTTGTCAGTAATATTACGCAAAATGTAAAATGTTGTTTGTCATGTATAAGAAAAATTTGAACAGATGAAAACTTAGATTTGTCAGATTTCCCAAAGAGCACCTGAAATGGAAAATGTGAGTATATTAAAAGATTAATTTTTCTTGTAATTACTTTATAAGACAATTGTTTGTTTTAAAAAAAGAAAATAATATCACTTCAAGACAGCTTATAACATATGTAAAAGTTAAGTAAAAATGACAGCAAAGGCACAAAAGAGGGGGGAATATATAAAAATGAAAAGTTTTTATACCATTTTGAGAAAAAAGAGTTAAAATGGATAAAAAAGAATATTTGAAAATAATAAAAAGATGATTCTTCAAGAAGATATAATAATCATAAATGTATGTGTAATTTCATAACAAAGATTCAAAATTAATAAAGCAAAACTGACAGAAGCAATGGGAGAAATATTCAGATCTATGTTAACAGTTAAATATTCCAAAAAATTTCTCTCAATAACTTACCAAACATTTAAGCAAAAGCGAAATGCTAGAGAATCTGAACAACACTATCAAACCTAATTAGTATTCATAAAACACAACATCTGACAACTGCATAAGACCCATTCTTTTCGCAAATTATAGAGGATATATCCATATGGTGGAATTCTACACAGCAAGTAAAATCAATTGCTGATACATATAACGACGTGGGAGAATTTCAAAACCATTATGTTCAATGAAGGAATTCAGTGCATACTGAATGATTAATTTTAGATGAAATTCTAGGACACTAATTTGTGACAGTAGAAACCAGATCACTGAGTGCCTAGGGAATAGGGTGGGTCTTCTAGACTCCATATGGGTATGAGGTATGTCTTTGGGACAATCTAAGTGTTTTATATCTTCTTTTTTTTTTACAATATTTTATTGTGATATTGAGGGGTACAGTTAAGGGTTAGGTACACAAATATGTCTCGTTCAGGCACCCTTGTTGACAAGAAGTGTCCCCTCATCCCCAGACGGGTATTTACTGTTTTATATCTTGATCGTAGGCATGCTGCAAGTTAAATACATTTGTCAAAATTTATTGAATCATATACTTAAAAGGAATGCATGTTATTCTATATAAGTTGCACCTCAATATTCATTAAAATATATCCAATAACGAAGACTAGCTTATGGCCATATGGTGGTAAAAATCTATCCTGAGTGTCTAAACAAACAACTGAATGATTGGCTCAAAAGCACATAATGTACCTTCTATGGCTCTCTGCCCAAGCCCACCATCTCCTCTCAGACACTATCAAACTGCATTCTTTTAAAGCAAAACATATTTACTTTATTTATTAATTGATTTCCTAAAAACAAAGATATCATGATGCACAGACTTGCACAAATACTTCATAAACATCTAGGAAATCATGAGCCACCATTTGGGGAACATTGCTTTGTGCACGTTTTTCTTATTACGTAGATCGTGTTGTATCATAGTGATCTTAAAATGTGCTGCCTTCCACTTTTAGACTATGAACATAGCCATGTTAGCTACCGCAGCTCACCCATCTTGTGATTTTAGAATCTAGCATTGGGACTTTCGCAAAAATAATTGCTCAAAAATATATTTGTTGACTATATCCATCATTCAGTGAAAGAGCAAAATCTGGAAACTATTCTAATCAAATTCATATCTTAGGTATAAGGTATTTTTCTTCTTCCAATATTTCTGGATATTGTAGTATTAATTCTTAATTCAAATAATGTACTAATTTTTAAAAGAAAAGCATAGACAAAAAGCAACATGTTAGTTTTTTAAGTGAACATTTTTAGGAAAGAAAACAAAATAGAAATGGTTTGAATACAAAATCTTGTTTATAAGGAATGTCTAGCAGTTTTTTTTAGCATCAGTCATCAACTTGTTAGAAGCAGGTGGCCACGGATTGAAAGATACTTATAAAGGGAAGTTCTTCTTACCATGTCATATCGTTACAAACTTTATTTTGTTGTTTTCTACATAGGCAAGCATTGGCAAAACATGTGATAGGAAAAAGAACGGATATGTAAGAAGCTAGGGAAAAACATTTAGTAATTTTCAACATTTTTTTTTAATCAACGAGAGAATTATTTTCTGTAGTACATGTTGATTCTTAAAATAGCAATAATAACTAGTGTCAACCTTCCTTTTTGTATTGCCTATGTATTTGTTGGAAAAAGATCGTCTTCAATCCCTCCCACATCTCCAAATACTATATGTATTAAATAAAATATTTTGTCATACATGTATATATATCATGCTTACAGAAATAGCGGCTATTTGAATATAAAAAGGAGATTAAAAGCATATTCTCCCTCTTCCCCAAAATGTACATAGATTGAATCTAAAAATTAATCTGGATTGAGAAATTAAGTAAAATATTTTAGAATAACCGTTTTCATTCTATGTGTCTTTTCATATTTAATGTGATTTTTCTCTAACCCCAAACTATAAAAACGACATCTTAAAATAAGTACAAGGATTTTAAATGACTTTTTAAGAGATTAGCTCAAAGAGATTGTTCAAAGCTCCTGTCTGTTTGTGGATGTGATCAAAATGGAAATGGGACTGGCTTTGTCTTTGAATACCAGAAAGAGCAGTTAATCTTCCTGAGCCAACAGAAAGGAAGTATTCTTGCTATTGTTTCAACTTCTTCTTTCAGTTCTACAGCCAACTTCACCCCAAAGGCCAGATCCAGGAGTGGACACTATTTGACCAGCCATAGTGTGGGCCACATTGGTTACCAGAAAGTAGAGGGTACATTTCACTTCAAAGGTAATATTACTAGCCCCACTAGCAAAGCATAATAAAGCCAGAAAGTTCCTTGGAATAATTGCTGTAGTTGTTCATCAGTCAGTTCCTATCTAAATTGTTCCTTCAAGTATGATATTGACTCACTTATTGCTTTTCCATGCTTACTTATTTTTCTCTCGGACTACGCTGCAGAATCACTTATATCTATTAAAGTCCTTCTCATTCTTCAATGCTCAGCTCAATGCAAATTTACTGAAAATAATCTTTAGCAAATTTATAAAGTACAGATAGCTTGGATCAAATAAATGCTTAAATTGCATATTAAGATATGAAATATTAAAAAGAGGAACTATGAAGATCCTGATGTCTGATTTGTCTTTCCCTTTTCTGAAGTCTGCAGTCTATCCACATCCATGTTTATTACCTAAGGACAAAGTCTTGCTAATTGCAGGCAGAAACTTCTCTGTTATTTAGCAACATAAAAATGATAAAAGCAAACCAATGAAATCCTATCCAGACACAGTGGGTATGAATTAATCTCACATTCTCCTGTGACTTTCAGCTAGCTTAGAGCACTTCAAAAATCCAGTTGTACAAACATGATTGAGAACCTTTTAAATGAAAAAGAACATGATAGTGGCTGAAGATACACACATGAATAAGACATGAGTCCAGTGTTCAAGGCATTTACAGAGAAAGAAACAATGAATAACCTGCAGGGGCCACTGTTAGTGAATGTCAGAGAAATGGAGGAAGAAACATACTCATCATGATCTATGGACGTGGGAAAGACATTCTAGGAAGAAAGAATATATGGTCAGGGAGTACTACACCTCAGAGGGTGTTGGAAGGGCAGTGAATTGTCCAGTGTGACTATAGCATCTTTCTGCCTAAAAATTGCGTGGAGAGTGTGTTTAAAACGTGGATTCCAGGATTCCTTCTCTGGAGAGTCTGATCAGCAGGAGTGGAACAGGGTCAAGGACAAGTGTCTCAGGTGATTTTGAAGTTGGTGACCTGAAGACAACATGACTAGAACTTCTGGCCTGAATCTAGGTGATAGAGGCATAAAATTAAGTAGAGACTAAAAATTTACTGAGGATTTAATTGTGAAGGACTTTGAATGTCCTGGGAGAAAAATTCAGTTGGGGATCACTGAAGATTTTAAGAAGGAAAATTTGGATCAGAGTTTGGAAATCTAACCTTGGTAATGGTGAAGAAGATGAATAATGAAGAGAGTCTAAAAACTTGGAGACAAGTGCAGAAACTTCTGTGGTGAGATGAAGGTTTCAAGAGGATGACATTAGTAAGGAAGGAGCAGAGAGGAGACAGGCAAAGCCAACAAGATTTTGAGCAAACATGGTTTGGGGGTTCATGGATTACAGCTTATCTGGGTCCCAGATGCATCTGCTACTCCACGAACACATTGTTCAGATGGATTGGTTCAGTAGTTCATATTCCCCTGGGATCAAGCAGTACCTTTCTGTGATTATGTCCTCACTTTTTCAAATTACATCACCAAGTTTTTTTTTTCCCCAATAGCTTTACACAACCTCTGTATGGGTCTTTCATCATTTGAATTTATTCAACCAAATAACTTATCACCTAACTGAATTATTTAGTCCCTTCATATTTTTCTCTGCTATACGTTTATGAACATATGATTGCCATTTCATTCAAACCCAGATTCTTCTCTCATGGTTGCCCAGGTCTGAAGCTAAAACTTTAAGTGATAATAAGTAATTTTTAAAAGACTTGATACATTCCTGAGAAATAAACAGGGAGCAGAAATGGTTTAATGTCATCCTATTGGTGAGAATATTGAAACACAAGGAGGAGAAACAGCTTA
>CAUYQG010087870.1:0-23759 GCA_963574415.1 Tarsius wallacei | reverse complement strand
CGCCCGGCTAATTTTTTTGATTTATTGTAGAGATGAGGTTTCGCCTGCCCAGGCGGGTCTCGAACCCGCGGGCTCAGGCAATCCACTCACCTCAGCCTCCCAAGGCGCGGGATTACAGGCTGAGCCACTGAGCCCGGCTTACTAAGTAGCAAATAATACTTGGTAGTTTTATCTCATAAATATGAATATAGGAAAATTACTTTGATTAAAGATCCACAGTATAAAACTTGGAGGGATTATCCAACTCTAGAACTGAAGATTGGAAGGAAAGTTCTCCTTCCAGGAGAAGTGCAGGTCTCACAGAAAAGTGACCAAGAAAATTAACAAAGGCCCCAGCCTTTGGCATGGGGCCTGTGTAAGAGACAGATGTGACACTTTAAAGAATGTACCTATGTCAACTGCAACAGAAGAGGGGCCATCAGCTACTGATCAGAAGGCTGGCCCTGCAACCACTAGCCTACCAAAGAGACTGTGGTGGCAACACAACTTGTGTAGCAAACACCACTCAAAGGAGATTTTCTAGAGAAGCAATATGAGACAGACAAGCATACTGAATGAAAAGTTAAGACACCAGGTTTCTACTTCCGACTCTATCACAAACTCTTATTCTACTTCCCTCGGCATTATTTTTCTCATCTATAAAATGAAGACAGTGACCAAGAACAGAAATGACAATGAGCTTTCCCTAGGATATTGACTTCTTGTGCTTTTGCAAAAGGAAAGAAAGACATAGTGTGGGTGCCTTGCCTTTGCTATGCCTATAGAGCTGATTTTTAAGATGTAGTCTTAGTTCTGTGACTAACCACCCTCTCTGAAAAGTAGCCTGTTAATTGTTTTTTTCATATTACAAATACGTAAACTTGAAAGGCCAGCATTGCTGTGAACATTCTCTAAGAAGATCAAAGTAAGGTGGGGACAACGCAAAGTAAGCCTTTTCCTGTGCTGTTGAGCACAATGAAAAGAAAGTCAAAATAATCCGTCTTGATTAGCCTTTTCTAGCTTTATTTACTCTTACACCATTTGTTTAAAAACTATGCTGACCTACCACAAAGAGCTGCTCTAGGAATCAGGAACTATTGACCACCTGAGCTCCCTCCCTGGAGGAAATGCCAGAACACGGGATTAGCTTCTCCACATTTCCACCCAGAGCAGAGTGTGTGTGTGTGTGTGTGTGTGTGTTTAAAAGTGATGAGTTATGATGGGGTCGCTGCTTTGATATGGTCCTCAGTGGCCCTTGTGTCAAACAGTAGCCTTGAACACCACTCCAGGGAGGAGAAGGAGCAGAAGGTCAATATATGGTAATGTCCAGGGTAATGTGTCAGCTCATAAGTCTTCAGATCCTCCTGCCATGAAAAACAGCTGCAGCCTGCAAATGTCTGAATCTTGAGCTTTTTCTGTCTTCTTGTTTTGTCCTTACATGAAAAACTGTAACTGGATCCATTCCTGCTCAGCCTCAAAGGCAACCCATTTAATAAGCAGGCCCTGGGTCTGCCAGGTATTTGAGAAGAAATGCAATGTATCAACACCCTGCGGTATTTCATCTCACAGCAGTTTGGGCTGGCTTCTTTTCAGCCTCGCTTGCTCTGCCTCTGGCATTGGGTGTGCTGCCCCGTCCCCATTAGCGTGTCATTAGTGCCATTAATGAAAATCCGGTTTTACACACTGAAAAGTGATCTGAAGCAGTCTTGAGGAAATGCTATAAAGGCTGCCCCTGCTGTTAGCAGGAGTCTCTGGCACACCTGCAGTTTTGACAGGGCTCTTAAAAGGTACTCTCCCCCTGAATGGAAGGAGGTGCAGCAAGCATAAATAGTATAATAAACAGTACAATTAACTTCATTCTGGGACTGTGAAAGCCCTTCTCTTCGTCTATATAAAGCCCATGCATTCTCTGATGAAGAAGTGAAATGTAGAGGTTTTGTAACTTGGGGAAACTGGTCATTAACCCTGGAAACAAGAATGGTATGCCAAGCCCAACAGTTTTAAACAATTCTCTGTGCGTTTTCCTCAAAGACAAGTAAAGAAATACAAGTTGTGAATTTAAAATAATCATCTGTTTAGTGATAAACTCAAGTAAATTAAGGGATCTCTTTTGTACTATGCAATACCATGGAAAGAAGGCAGACCCAGTATTTTAAATTCAAAAACTCAATATAGAATTGCTCTGTGAAATTAGAAAAGGGAAAGGAAAAAAAAAAGCAAGATGACTTCAGTAAGAAAGGTACTTCTACAATGAAATACAAAAAAAGAGTGAGAGATTATTTATATGTACCTAAGAACAAAGCAAGACTATAGAACTTCTTTAAACACTATCTTAGCATAGGCAGCTAAAACTGTGGCCATGAGAGTGGAGAAGAAGATGGGTTGTCTGGGTGAGACATATGGGTAAAAGACAACTAAACTGTCGGAGATAAGACTGTTTTAGCTCCATATTGCTGTCCTCTGAGGTTATGGGTCAGCTCAATATCTGAGATGGAAAACCAAGAAGCAAAAATGGCAAGTCACTGAGATCACGAAACAACAAAAGAAGCAAAGGTGCAAGAAAGATAACATGATTACTGATGTTGCTAAAATTTGCAGAACCTCCATCCTGATTTGAAGCCTTAGTGTTTTCCTCAGTTTGATTCCTAGGTGTCTGTTCCTGTGCCTGCATCTCCAAGTCAGCAATCATGGGTCCTTTTTTTAACATTCAAATTTCATCTATTGTTTAAATAAAGTTATGCAAAAGTAATCATAATTTATTTGTTGCTT
Source organism: Tarsius wallacei (assembly GCA_963574415.1). Taxonomy (NCBI): domain Eukaryota; kingdom Metazoa; phylum Chordata; class Mammalia; order Primates; family Tarsiidae; genus Tarsius; species Tarsius wallacei. The sequence goes on along the minus strand of CAUYQG010087870.1, from coordinate 21,011 downwards.
ATTAACTAGAAATTAAAAATACTTGTAGCATCTACTATCCCTTCGAGTTTTGATTTGCTGAGCAGTTTTGGGGACTTTATTTTTCTCTTGTGTGATTCACCTACAATATCAATATCAATCAAGGTGCCATGTGACAGGAGAGAACATCCTTGCCCAAACAGAGTGGAAAGCAGCAGAGAAAAGAGGTTATTTTTCATTCAAACATACAATTGTACAGAAAGTAAATATCATTTTCCTTAAAAAGTACAGTATGAATGATGAATGCCTTTTATGTATATATGACTTATATGAATTTTCATTACCACAAAATAGTATAAATGTCTATGTTTATCAATTGTATTATTTTACTTTCTGTTTCATTTAATTTTATTTATTTAAAATTATTTATTTATTTTTTTAATTGAGAAATAAATGTTGTATCAATTTGCCAGGTATAACATGATGTCCTGAAATATGCATACATTGTGAAATGGCTGATCAAGCTAATTAACATATGCATTACCTCAAATAATAATTTTTTTGTGATGAGAACAACTAAAATCTACTCTCTTAGCAATTAGGAATAATCTTGGGAATAACCTCAAGAGATCTATTGTACAATATGGTGACTATAGTTAACATATTGTATTTTTGAAAATCGTTAAAAGAATACTCCTGGGTTCTTAGGCAAATTATTGAACCTCCCTAAGCCTCTTTGCTTCATCAATGATGGGAATAACCAACCCTACTCATCTCATAGGATCACTGTGATGATTAAGTGCTATATCATACCACAACCAGACAGACATGACATTTTATTTCCCATAGTAATATTAAGTAAAGAACTTTCTAATGACACTTTTGTTGCCAAATCGGTGGGACAGTGGCAACAGGTTTGATACCCTGATGTTTATAAATTTAGTACAAAAATATTAGGCCACATTAGATACTATATTGTGGTGCTTTAGAATCTTATTCTATAATCAGAATGGTTTGAATAGCATTCTGAAACTTACTAGCTGGGTGTCTATAAATGTGATAATAAACCCTATTTAAGTCTTGAATTTCTTCTCTATGAAATGGGGTAGTAGAATTTAATAGATCTAAGTAAAATGTTATGTACTTAATTTAAATTTTAGCTCAGTGGCTTGCCATAGAAAATACCCAATAACTTATTATGCTTTAAATAAAAAGTTACATGTACATATAGGCATATATAATGTATGGGTATATATATATTTACTTTTGAAAGATTGTTGAGCATGGATATAACCACTTAGAGATGTATCAAATATTGAGAGTGTTGAAAAATTAAACCTAAGAAGTATAGAAAATAAAATTCACAGTAATAGACCCATAAGGCATCTCTTGAATAAGGAAAAACAAATAAATCACTAAAGAGAGTTGGTTTATTTATCCCCCCATGAAGTAGTAGTTTCAATTCCCTTTTCGAAGTCCTCTTCCAAGTAGATATTTATCCAGTCATTTCCTCGCTGAATATTTCCAATGACATGGAACTCATTATATCTCAAGTTATTGTATTCTAGTGTTTCAGCAATTATTTTAAAATAGGTTAGTCTCATATTCTCCACAAATAAGCCTACCTTTTGCTTTCACCCTTCTGACAGTTTCAGTACTGAATTAATCTAAATACTTTTCCACTGACAGCCCTTTATGTATTTGAAGTCATAGGAAAAGCATGTTTCTCCCTCCTTAGGATGTCATAACGTAGCACATCAAGCAGTCACTCTGCCCTTTCAAATATTTTGGGAAAGAGCAGTCATGCTCTTCACCAGCTCCTCCCTCTCTGCATGGTAAACACATCCAGACATTAGTGAGGAGGCTCCTCTCTCTCTGTTTCTGAAATTGAGGCTTGATGTAAGGGAGTGACTCCATTTCAGCTGATGAGCAAAGGTCAGCTCTGTAAATTTCTTTTTTGGGGGGCGGGGTCATCATTACAAGGTCTAGACTTAAAAGGAAATACTAAAAATTCTGACTACAACTCCTAGCTACATAATCTGCAGAGCCCAGTGCATGATTAGATGCAGAACTCCCTTTTTGAAAATGATGAATAATTTGAAAGTGTTGATGGAACAGCATTAAACCAAGCACAGGGCTCTTCTGAATACAGGTCTTTATGTGGTCCCTAGCTACTAGATAAAGTGTTTCATCTCAGCTTAATTTATTAAGTTGTAGGGTTAATATTTTTATTTCCATCTTTCTGATGTCTCTATATTGTTAGTTAACTTTAACTTATTGTGCTTTGTAGAAAGGGTGTATGTGGTTTGTCAAGTCACTTGTAAGACTGTGAATGTCTTTCCAGAAACTTTTGTTCTGTAGGTTAACAAAGTTTTGACAACTTAATGGAATAAAATAAGCCTCTAAATGGTTATAAATGCTCTGTAATATGTAAAAAAAAAAAAAAACCACTTCATGTAATGAGATTAAAGCAAACTACAACATCAAACATAAAGTGATTTAAATCATATAAAAGCCACAGATATTACTTATAAGAGATGTTTAAAAATGATAACAGTTGATATATTTGGGTGACATAACTATGAAGGATTTCTCTTATAAACATCTTTCAATGTTATTATAAAATTATTAAGTAAGCCTGAAGCTGCAAGACCTTTAAACATCTAGTCTGAAATTCTCAAAGCAATAAAAAAAAATGTTCTCAGGATTATGTAAATCATAAATCATCAGGATCAAAAGGTCTACTGAACAGTGTGAATTGTAAAAGACATAGCCATTGAGACATAATGTGGCTAAGTGTCAGAATGACGAAATAAAAAAGAAGGGTCAAAGATTCTAGCTTTTGGAAGTTTGAAATAGATTCATGGAAGAAGGAAGTAAAAGAAAAGTAAATGTACTGCCATATTTCACAGTGCTATCATTTAAATGTGTAAATAAATAAATATACTTTCTCATATGCATTGATTCAGAAATCTTATCATACCTAGATTTTCTCCAAAAGATAAGAGAGTGAGTTATGATCCAGTAGAAGGACAAATGAATCCAGTGTACAAGAAGCAAGAGTAAGGAAATCAGGAAATCTTACCAATAACTCTAAACAAGTTGTTGAAAACATTTGAAGGCAAAAAACTCAGCTGAAAGACACAGCATAGTATCGTGGTGGAGTCATCAAAGACACTAGCTGTGAGATTAGGCTACCAGAAACAAAGTTCAGTTTGGTGTGAACTTGAGCAAAATACTAACCTCTCAATGCTTCAATTTTTGTGATCTGTAAGATAGGAATGAGATAGTATCTCTCTTTTTTTTCATAAGTAAATAGGTTAATATAGATTAAATAGCTAGAAGAATATCTAAGCAATACAAATTTAGTTATTATCATATAGATGGTGGTACACACCAAAGGGTAGAGAACTGAAATAATATTTTATCTTATTCAGGGGAGATTGACTGTAGCTTTTTGTTTGCTCTGTTTTCTAAATTCATCAGTGATATAAGGACTAGCATGGTATATTATGATGGCATTAAATTTATTCCAGAAATTCAAACTTGGCTTAGCATTCAAAATTCAACTAAGATAATTCACCACAGCACAGAACAAAGAAACATTATTATCTTAATTAATGAAGGAAAATCTTTAAATAAAAATTCTATATTCATGTATGATTTTTAAAAATTAGCAAACTGGAGATAGAAGGAAATTTTAAAAAACTAATAAAGGTATCCACACAAAAGCTATAATAAACATCATACTTCCTATGAAAATTATCATTTGCTTGCTTAAAAATTGGAATAAAATGAAGATACAATCATGGACTAGAGGTCCTAGTCAGTGAATAAAATGTTTACGAATTGAATAGGAAGGAAAGTTTTTATTATCTGCAGCGAATGTGGTTTTGCACATAGAAAAAATGTTTAAGACATAAGGATAGAATTAATACATTAATTTAACATGTCATCAAATATAAGGCTAATAGAAAAATTAATTTTACTTCTGGATATTAGCAATAAATAAACAAAAAATCAAATTTTTGTAAAATAGTATTTAAAAACCATCAAAATCATCAAATAGCTACAAGTATATTTAATAATAGGAATGAAAGACTCCCATGCTGAAAACTATAAAATATTCTTGAGAGATACTTTAAAAGACCCAAATAGATCCTGCTCATAACAATATTTTTAAATTATCTTCTTTCTCCAAAGTAATTTAAAATACAGGACTATTTTATGCAAACATTTTCTGTTTTTCTTGTTCTTTTTTTTTTTTTAGAGCTGAGATCTCACCACATGGCCCAAGCTGATCTTGAACTCTGAGGTTCAAGTGATCCTCTCACTTCAGCATCCCAAGTACCACCATACCTGGTTTAAGCACAATTTATATGATGTTTTATTATAAATATTCATATATAACTGCAAAGGAACTAGAGTTACCAAAGTGATTTTAACAATAAACTAGAAGACATACTATGGGAGATTAAGACCAAATATAAAGTTTTAGTTATTGAGATATTGTGATATTAGCACCAGGTAAGTCAATTAATCAATAAAGCAGGCAAATGAAAAACAACGAAGAAACCAGAAACTGCTCAACAAGTACATGGTCATCTGATTTGTGTCAGAGATAACACTATAGTGCAGTGGAAACAATAATGTTTTTAGTTTATGGTTTTGTGTCTTTTGTATATTCATATAGGGAAAAAAAATGTATGCTGATCCCTACTTCACACCACACAAAAAAACGATTTTTGTAAAGATTGTAAACGTGAAAGGTAAATTATAAAACTTTTAGGCCAGGTGTGGTGGCTCAGCCTGTAAGCCCAGCACTTTGGGAGGCTGAGACGAGAGGATTGCCTGAGCCTGAGGGTTCGATACCAGGCAACTGGTGAGACCTCGTCTCTACAATAAATCACAAAAACTATCCAGGCGTGGTGGCATGCATCTGTAGTTCCAGCTACTTGGAAGGCTGAGGCGGAAGGATCGCCTGAGCCAAGCAGGTCGAGGCTGTGGTAACCATGAGTGTGCTACTGCACTCCAGCCTGGGTGACAAGAGTGAGACTCCAAATAAAATCTTTATGACATTGTAGTAAGCAAAGATTTATTCAACAGGACCCAACTAGGCTATTTATTTTAAAAGCTGATAAATTGAATTGTACTAAAATTAAACCTGTCTCTAAATAAAAGAACACCTTTCAAAGAATGAAGAGACAAACAAAAATTGAGGTAGACTACTTATAACATGTATTTTTGATAAAGAAATTCATATCAAAAATATACAGAACATCGAATTAGCAAAAAACTGGTGAACAACCCATCACAAATGGCAAATAATTCAAACGATTCCTTCGCCAAAAAGATAGGTAGTCAGTAAATATTTTGTAAGGAATTCAACTTCCTTATACATTAGGGACATTACATTTAAAACTGTAGTAAAATAAAAATGCCGAATGTTGGTGAACATTTTGATCAATCAGAGCCCTCATGTACTCCAGGGGACTTTAAATTGATAACACCACTTTGGAAAGCTGGCAGTTTCTAATAATGTTAAACATATACAGAGGTATAACAATTCAACACTATGTATATCCCTAAAATAATCATGTGTATGTGTATTCCAAAATATATGTATGCAATATTTATAGCTACATTATACTAGCCAACTGCCCACCAATAGTAGGAAGGATATATAGATTGTGGTATATTCACATCATTGAATATTATATAGCAATGAGATTCCAAGAAACAGACCTATATGCAACAATGTTGTAGAAACTCAGAAATATAATGTTGAGAGTAAGAAGTCAGAAACAAAGGAATGTATTCAGTATGATTCAATGACTAAAAAGTATGAAAACAGTCAGGAATAATCTATGGTGTTAGAAATCAAGAAAATGTTTACTCCTGCTTGGATGTCATGACTAGATGGTAGCATGCGAGTTTGCTGCTAGAAAACTGATCATACTAGCAATTAGTAAAAATTCATCAAAGTGTACATTAATAATTTATTTATTTTTCTTTATATGTATTGTTTTAATTAAAATTTATTTACAATGCAATTTTCATATACATAGATTTCCTATTATATTTCTATGTATATGCCATAACAAAATAGAAAATATTTTAATATGCCATTTATAATGATATCAAAATAAATCAAACTTTGATAAACAAAATATTGTAGAACTCTACTCAGCAAACTACAGTGCATAATTTAAGGATTAAACTGAGCACGTACTATGTCTATAGATTTAATTAGAAGAAATAATATTGCAAAGATGTCAATTCCCTTTTAAATCTATATATTCAATACAATCCTAATCAAAATTCTGGTTGTGTCTGTGTGCATGTACACACATTTGATTTCTCATGGTGACTAAGAATTGTATATGAAAATATGCTGACTAGTTATTTTCATGGTATTGCTGCATATAAACTTATTCAAAAACTCAGAGACTTCAAAGAGCAAGTATTCCTCCTGTTTCAACACTGTCAAATAAAGAGCTTAGAAGTCATCATTTCTATTCTTTTGAAAAGAACTGAATAAACTGAGGTTTCAGGGAAAACCAGCACCTTGAAATATGGAGAAGAAGGGACATCTAGAGAGACAGAGTTGAGATCTGTTTATCTAGAGTAGAATTTGCAGGAGTCATAAACTGGTAGAAACAATTAAATGGTAATTTTGATGAATTACTGAAGGTTGAGTGTGGACTAGAATGAGTTTTAGAAACTGCTGGGAACCACAGCCTTGGCAGAGAGGAGGGAGGTAAATCACTTTCTTCCACAGGTTCTACAGTGAAAATCCAAAAATATTGGCTCTCATGGCTCTGGAAGGGGAGGAGAAGTTTAACAGCGAAACCTTTTCCATGTCAAGGACTACTCATAAGGCCATAAAACTTTGTCAGCATCTTAGCTGAGGGAATAGCTCAATCTAGGTTTCACCAACTTTCTCATCTCACCCAAAGAGGGAGTGGGGTGTGGAGTGGGAAGGAAGACAGCCAAGATAGTTAAAGACCGTGAAGAGATAGACTGGGAACCTTTTAGCCAGGGAATGAAGTAGCAATGAGAGGAAGCTTTACCCTTATGGAAAAACTTGTTAAAGTCACAATTGTGAGACACAGGATCACTAAAAGACTGAGATTTATTTATTTATTTATTTATTTATTTATTTATTTTTTTATTATAAGATGTGGGGTACAATTCAGGGTTAGGTATACAAACGTTGATTATGCAGGTACCCTTGATGATGAGGTAGGTCCCTCCCTCCCCTAACAGTTTCCCTCAACTGCCCATCCCACCTCCCTTCCCCTGACAGTTTTCCACTACTACCAATCCCTTTTTTGTAGTATTATAATTGTCCAAGGTTCGCTTATGAGTGAGAATATATGGTACTCTGTTTTTTGTTTCTATGATAGATCACTGAGTATGATTGACTCCAAATCCATCCAAGTTGCTGCAAAGTCCATATGTTTGTCCTTCTTTATGGCTGCATAATACTCCATTGTGTATATGTACCACGTTTTTTTAATCCAGTTTAGCTTCGATGGGCAACATGGTTGGTTCCATGTTTTTGCTATTGTGAATAGAACTGCGACAAACATACGTATGCAGGTATCTTTTTTGTAGAATGATTTGCGTTCCTCCGGGTATATTCCCAATAGGGGAATTGCTGGTTCATATGGAAGGTCAATTTCTAGTTCTTTCAGTAATCGCATACTGTCTTCCAAAGAGGATGCACTAGTTTGCATTCCCACCATCAGTGTAGAAGTGTTCCTTTTTCTCTGCATCCTCACCAGCATCTGCTGTTTGCTTTATTAATGGTGGTCATTCTTACTGGTGTTAGGTGGTATCTCAATGTGGGTTTGATTTGCATTTCTCTAATGATGAGTGAGGCTGAGTACTTTGTCATGTGTCTGTTGGCTGCCTGTATATCTTCTTTTGAAAAGTGTCTATTTATATCTTTTACCCACTTTTGAAAGGGGCTGTTTATTTTTTTCCTTTTGGTACGTTTGAGTTCCTTGTAGATTCTAGATGTTAGGCCTTTGTCAGACATACAGCTGGCAAATATTTTTTCCCATTCTGTGGGCTGTCCCCTGTTCTCTTGATGGTTTCTTTTGCTTTGCAGAAGCTCGTTAGTTTGATGAAGTCCCACTTGTCTATCTTATTTCTTAAGATATGGGCATTTAGAGTTCTGAATAGGAATTGGATGCCAGTTCCAATTTTCATAAGGGTGTCTCCTGCATTTTCTAAGATTCTTATAGTTTGAGGTTTTACATTTAACTCTTTGATCCATTTATAGTTAATTTTTGTGGATGGTGATAGGTAGGGGCCCTGTTCAACCTTTTACATGTGATCGGTCAGTTTTCCCAGCACCATTTACTGAATAGGCTCTCCTCTTCCCAGTGGTTATTGTTGGAGGCTTTGTCAAAGTTGTGTGGTTGAGAAATTGAGGTTTTGCTTTCGGAATCTCTGTCTGGTTCCACTGGTCCATATGCCTGTTCTTGTACCAATACCAGGCTGTTTTGATTACTGTACCCTTATAGTAAAGTTTGAAGTCTGGAAATGTGATACCTCCTGCTTTGTTTCTTTTGCTAAGGATTGTTTTGGCTATTTGTGGTCCTTTATGTTTTCATGTGAATTTCTGTATTGTCATTTCCAGGTCTGAGAAGAATGATGTTGGTAGCTTAATGGGTATTGCATTGAATCTGTAGATTGTCTTTGGTAGGATGGACATCTTAACAATGTTGATTCTTCCAATCCATGAGCATGAAATATTTTTCCATTTGTTTGAGTCTTCTTTGATTTCTTTGAGCAGTGTTTTGTAGTTTTTGTTATAGAGGTCTTTCATTTCTCTGATTAGGAAGATGCTGAGGTATTTCTTTCTTTTTTTTTTTGTGGCTATTGTGAATGGGATTGTGCTTTTTGGGGGGGTTTCTCTTTGTTTACTGTTGATATGTACAAATATGACTGTCTTTTGCACATTTATTTTATACACTGAGACTTTCCCAAAGTCCTTTATCTGTGCAAGGAGATTTTTTTTTAAACAGATTCTCCTGGGTTTTAGAGGTATAGAATCATGTCTGCAAAGAGGGATAACTTAACTTCCTCTTTTCATATTTGAATACACTTGATTTTCTTCTCTTGTCTGATTGCTCTAGCTAGGACTTCCAATACTATGTTGAACAGGAAGGGTGTTAGTGGGCATCCTTGTCTTGTTTCGGTTTTCAGGGGAAATGGTTCCTGTTTCTGTCTGTTTAGCAGTATGTTGGCTGTGGGTTCTTATAGATGGCTCTTACTTTTTTGAGGTATGTTCCAGCTATGCTTGGATGTTTGAGAGTTTTTATCAAGAAGGGATGCTGGATTTTATTGAAAGCTTTTTCTGCATCTGATGATATAATCATATAGTTTTGTTTTTACTTCTGTTGATGTATTTAATTATGTTTATGGTCTTGCAAGTGTTGAACCAGCCCTGCATCCCAGGGATGAAGCCTACTTGGTCATGGTGGATGATTTTTTATTTTATTTTATTTTTTTTGAGTTGGAGTCTCACTCTGTCACCCAGACTGGAGTGCAGTGGCCGCTCCCAGCCACTGCAGCCTCGACCTGGTGGGCTCCGGCGATCCTCCAAGTAGCTGGAACTACGGGCACGCGCTACCACGCCCGGCTGATTTTTTGATTTATTGTAGAGATGAGATCTCGCTTGCCCAGGCAGGTCTCGAACCCGCGGGCTCAGGCAATCCACTCACCTCAGCCTCCCAAGGCATGGGATTACAGGCTGAGCCACAGAGCCCGGCGGTGGATGATTTTTTAGATGTATTGTTGGATTTGATTTACTAGAATCTTGTTGAGAATTTTAGCACCTATGTTCACCAGGGATGTTAACCTGTAGTTCTCTTTCTTTGTTGGATCTTTACCTGGTTTGAGTATCAATATGATGTTTACTTCATAAAATGATTTGAGGAGAGTTTCATCTTTCTTGATTGCCTGGAATACTTTCAATAGGATTGAAATCTGCTCCTTCTTGTATGTTTTGTAGAATTCCTAGAAAGCCATCTGTTCCAGGGCTTTTTTTTTTTTTTTTTTTGGTAGGTAATTTTCTTATGATAGGTTCCATTTTCTGGGTTATTATTGGTCTATTTAGGGTCTAATTTCTTTTTGTTTCAACCTGGAGAGGTTGTGTGATGTCAGAAAGTTCTCAGTTTCATTTAGGTTTTCTAGTTTGTTTCCATACACGTGTACATAGTAATCTTTGATTATTTGTTGTATTTCATAGGTGTCAGTTTTGACTTTATATTTTGTTTTTCTGATTGTGTTTATTTGGACTTTTTCTCTATTTTTATTGGTCAGTCTGGCTAGGAGTCCATCAGTCTTGTTTATCCTATCAAAGAACCAGCTTTTTGTTTCATTGACTTTTTTCTATTATGTTTTTATCTTCTATGTCCCATGTTTGGACTTTTATTTTGGTGATCTGGATTCATCTGCTGAAGTTAGGGTTTTGGTGGTCTTGCTTTTCCTGCTTCCTTAGGTGATTTGTTAGGCTAACTTGTGATATTTCCATTTTTTTCCTGTGTGTTCTTGTAGAGATATGAATTACCCTCTTAGTACTGTTTTCTTGGCATCCTAGAGATTTTGGTAAGATGTTTTTTCATTTTCATTTGTTTCCAGGAATCTTTTAATTACTGTTTTGATATCCACGTTGACCCAGAAATTGTTCAGCATCATACTGTTTAGTGTCCATATCTTTGTGGGTTTGGGGAGAACTTTGGTGTTGTTTATATTTATTTTTATTCCAGTGTGGTTTGAGAAGGTGCATGACAGTATTTCAAGCTTGTGAAATTTGTTTATGCTTGATTTATGGATGAGGATGTGCTTGATCTTAGAGTATGTTCCATGTGGTGGTGAGTAGAATGTGTATTCCATGGTTATTGGGTGGAGTGTTCTGTAGGTATCTATTAAGTCCATTTGGCCAAGCATCAAATTGAGTTTCAGGATCTCCTTGTTGATTTTCTGTATTGGTGATCTATCTAGGGTTGCTATTGGGGTATTTAAGTCCCCAGTTATGATAGTATTAGAGTCAGTATCTTTTTTTAGTTCACCTAGAAGTTGCTTTATAAAACTTGGTACTCCCATGTTGTACGCATATATGTTTATTATTAATATTTCTTGTTGATGGATTGAACCTGTTATCATTATGTAGTGACCTTCCATATTTCTTTTAATTTTTGATAGCTTAAGGGGTATTTTGTCTGATATTAAGATCATAACTTCTGCTTTCTTTTGTGTACCATTTGCCTCAAAATTTGTTTTCCATCCTCTTACTCTGAGTCTGTGAGTGTCCTTTCTGGTGAGATGAGTCTCCTGGAGACAGTCTATTGTTGCATCATGACTTTTTATCCAATTTGCCATTCTATGTCTTTTCACTGATGCATTTAGTCCATCGCCATTCAGGCTAATGTGTGTTTATCCCTGTCATGCGGTACTTATAGAATTTGTTGTTGTTACTGTTTGTTTTTTATTTGTTTGTTGACTTTCCTTTAAATTTGGGGTTGATTTTTATGTGTTTTCAATCTTTTCCCTGCATTCTTGGAAAGGGAACGGTCATTCTTTTTTTTTCTTTCTTCTGTATTTAATACTTTCTTAAGTGTTTCTTATAGAGATGGTCTGGAGGCGGCATAAACTCTTAGGGATTGAATGTCTGGAAAGAATTTTAATTCTCCATCAATGATGAAACTTAGCTTAGCTGGATAGGTAATTCTTGTTTGAAATTGTTTATCTTTCAGAACTTTGAAAATTAGCTCTGGTCTCTCTTAGCCTGAAGTGTTTCTGTAGAGAAGTCTGCTGCTATTCTAATTGGTCTTCCCTGGTAGGTAGTCTGACCTTTCTTGTTGGCTTTAGGATTTTTTCTTTTATACCTACTTTGTGTAAACAACTTACTATGTGTCTAGGAATTAGTATTCTCATTTGTTGTCTTGCAGGGGGTCTCTTAATCTCTTGTGTTTGAATGGTCACTTCTCTGATGAGATGAGGGTAGTTTTCTTGGATAATTTCATGGAATGTTTCATGGAATGTTTGTTCCAGGGTGGTCTCTGTCTCTCTGTCTACCTCAGGGATTTCAATTAATCTTAGATTTGGCCTCTTGATATAATTGCTCATCTCTTGGAGGCTCTATTCCATCTTTTTAAACTTTTCTATGTTTTTCACAATTCGGGTTAGTTTCATATTTTGGTCCTCAAGCTCTGAGATTCTTTCTCCTGCTTGATTAATTCTGCTTTCCATGCTTATCAGTTTGTTATTTATTTCATTCACTGTATTCTTTATTGTTGTCATCTCAGTTATCAACCCCTTCATTCTTCCCTCTTGTTTCTCTTCATTTCTATTTATTATCTCTATTAATATCTTGATATCTGGGTTTGTGGTTTGAGTCCAATCATTCTGGAGGCTTTTCATTGTTTGAGTTCCAAAGTCTGTATTCTCTGCTGTTGTCTTCCCAGGGGTCTGTATGACACTTATATTTTTCCATTGGTTCTTCTTCATTTGTGAAGGCTTTCTTCTCCCTTCTTTTTTCCTTCTTCTTTAATTTTGTTGTTCAGTGATAGGGGAAGATAGTTTTTACTTCTTTTTGTGCAATTGCTTATTTTTCCTTATTTAGATCCTCTGGATTTGTTTAAATTTTAATTCAGACTGGGGTTGGGGGGGCTGTGCTATTTGCAGTTTTAAGATTTGATTAAGGGGAGAGCTGGGGTTCAGAAGCTATCTGCAGATCACAGTATCCACAGGCAAGTGTTTGGACCCCTTGGAACACACTTTCCACTGCCTTACAATCTGTCCATGCAATGGGAGTGTGTGTTTGCCCCCTGAAAGCAAATGAGATTTTAAAAAAGAAAATGAATGAAGAAAGAAGGGAGATGAAAGGAAGGTGAAGAGAAAGAAGAAGAGGGAAAACAGATATACAAACTAACGAATAAACAAAGAAACAATGACAGAAAAAAACAAAAACATACAAACAAACAAAAAACTCTGTTGATATACTCTCCCTCTAAAATACCCATGCAGAATATCTAAAAAAACAACAACATTAAAATAACAGAAACCAAGCAAGTATGAAAAAGTAAACAAAAACAGAAAGAAAGAAAAAAAAAAAGCTTAGTCTGTAGCCATTTCTGTAACTTCAGGTTCCTTTCTCTAGCACCGCCACTGCTTTTCTACATTAGAGAGTGACTCCAGTCTCCAGCCTGTCCCCTCCATTCTCAGTGCAGGCTGATAGGGTTGCTCTCAGTGTGAGTCAACCACTCCATAGTCTTCTGTGGGAGGAGGATGAATCAGATCTGGATTCACCTGACTCATCTGCTGCAGCTGCTGTCAAATCTCCCACACAGATCAGACATGTCTGTGCCTGTTCCAATGTGAAGTGGGGGGCATTTCTCTCTTTGAGGTTGATGGTCAGTCCCTGGGGGGTGCATTGATAGCCTCTGGGTCTCAGGTTGGAGGCTGGACTGAGCTGCTCAGGGCAATTCAGGTCTCTGCCCAGTCCCAGAACAGAGAAGATGGTGGCGATTGGCATCTCCTCACTGGTGGCGGGGCTCCATTCCAGATTTCTTCATCGCACATTTTCCATGATTCCTGCTGCTAGTGTCCAGCCTGCTGCTTCAGGTGATGGTATGGGCCAGGTGCCAGGTGCTGAGGAGCAACTGTCCTCTGGTGCCTCCTTTCAAGAGACCCCCAAGAATGGCAGACACTCCTGCATGCCAGGGTCTCCAATCTCAGGGCAGTGATGGGTTGTAGTCACCTCCAGAGGAAAGCCTAGGTGCATGAATCCAAGTCTCCCCTCAGATGGACTTTCACTCAGCCAGTGGGACACACCCACTCATGCAGACAGACTTTATGGACACTCACTTTTGCAGAGACTCTCACACTCTGACCAGTTTCGTTGCCATCTTGCCTGAACTCCTATTCATGATTTTTGTTTTTACTCTTCTTCTTCTGCCAAATATTCCTTTACTTGCTTAGATTTTTATAACTTCTCATTCTGATAGTTTTGTTACTTCGTGCATTAGCAATGTCTGAGGTGAATTCCATATGGTAAAGATTCCTGAATGCCGCCTGGGCAACAAGCAAGACCCTGTCTCTACAAAAAATTTTTAAAAATTAGCCTCATGTGGTAGCTCATGCCTGTAGTCCCAGCTACTTGAGAGGCTGAGGTGGAGAATCTCTTGAGCCTGGGAGGTCGAGGCTGCGGTGAGCTGAGAATGTATTGCCGCCCTGCAGCCTGGGTAACAGAGCAAGGCTCTGTTTCTAAAAAAAATAAGTCAGGCAGATAAAAGATACCTGAATGTGCTCCCATTTGAGGTTACATTGCATAATGTACATTTGCCTCAGTGTAGGCAAAGCACTAAGGGAATATCTTTCTGTAGAACAATTCTAACCATGTTTCTGAAGACAAGTGATTTAGATCATCTTCTCATGTGAAATAACATCTGAGATAGTTTAGCTTCATGAAAAGCCAAAGAAACCTCTATGGCTTCAGAATTACCATAATCAACAAGAAAAGGAAAGTATACAAGCTAAAATTATTTGAGACAAATGTATTTTTATTACAATTTAAATTTCCTGACTATTGATACAAGTTGTGTTTGATAAGTGGTATTTATATGATATTTCCATACATTTGATTAACTTCGGACTTAAAGTGGTAAGCTGACACCGTGGTAACCTGGAAAGTTTTACTGCTTCTGTTGGCCAAAGTCCTTGTTTCTTAACATCCTTACAGGAACAGGACAAAAGATGCCTTGAGAGTTGTAACCAAGATGACCAAATATAGCAGAGTCCCTCAAATGGCCACATTTACAGGAAGAAGTCCATTCAGGTTTATGGGTAGAGAACGGGGAAGTTTGTCAGTTACGACTTGGGCTCTGGTTTCTTTCTTCTGCACGTTTATGACCACTTGGGTTTGGTGGTTATCTTTTTACTGCCTGCATCCTTCTGTGGTTTTCACCAACCAGAGATAGTAATATAAAAAGTGGTCTTGCTAGATGCCACTTCTGGGGATGGAAGAAACAGATATAATACAACCCTGAATATATACATTTTCCGTAACCTATGGTATTTATGTCCCCAGATGTGAATAATCTCTCAGATACTCAACACTGATCTATCCACCCTCTTTGGAATGACCTGCTGTGGTTGCCTCTCTTGCATTCCTTCATATTACCCCTTGTCTACGTGGATACAGCAAAAGTAACCATCATGCAATGTGATCACCTGGCCATAGTTAATTATTCCAGTAACGAGTGTATGACCCAAACCAGGGCAGGCAGTCTTTTCTCTGGAAATTTGAACTAAGGAATTTGTTTGTTTGTTTGTTTTTGTTTTTCCCCTAGTAGCTGAACTGTTAATTTAGAAACTTGGGATGCTTTGGCAGCGACAAATTTGGCCATGTAACACTTCAGCCAGAGAGAATGATGCAGAAAACCAGAGGGAGCAGAGACAAAAAAAGTCTCAAGGGCTTTTTAGTACTTAGATTTAACACTCCCTCACTGAATTCCTTCCTCCCCCTTTCTCATTTTGTGGTTGAAGTTAGAATTGATTTCTGTTACTTGCATTCAAAATATAACACAAACCAATATATCAATGAGCTTCTATTTTATTTTTTGTTTGTTCTCAGAGATATCTAATTTCAATGTTTGATGGAAGAAATACTCCAAATCTGACAACCAAATACTGAAAATCTATTTTTGGGGGATAAACTAATTCATTCTTTTCATTTGAGTAAACATTTCCAATAATAATGTGAATTTAATTTATAGCATCATAATTTTATAGATTTTTCTAAAGTGATTTTTAACCATTCTACTACTAGAGCGAGGCTTTAAAAACGAAGAAATTCATTTCTTTCAGCAAAATAGAGCACATCAATCTCACTATCTGCATTTAATATTTTGCAGGTGAGGTTTGCTCTCCAGCTAAAATTATTCTTTTTCATATGAGCAGGAGATTGGTTGAGTGATAGTTCTTAATTCAAGAAGGAACAGTATAACCGTGACTGAAAAGCTATTCACAAGCAAAAATACTCTTCTAAAAATAGTTTTGTGTTCTATAGAATGTTACTCATTTAATATTCACCTTTGAATATTGAAATCCCTTGTGACTCACCAAATACATTTTGTCATGACATAGAAGACATGCTTTAAGAATTTAATAATTCATGAAGATACATTTATAATTTCATTTTTCCACCTCGGGGAAATGGTGATGTGAAGAATGTTAGCCTGGAACTCTTCCTGCCTCTGTGTCAGCTGAGGTGCCAGTTCAGTGAGTATCAGGATACCAAATAGAGTGAAATCATCACATGCAAATTTCAGGGGGAAAAAATGTGAAGGAAATGTCTATAACGCTAGATCCATCTGCCAAGCCGAGGATAAAGGAATGGGTCAGATCGACTTTGTGAAGGAGACTAGAGAAGGGAAATTTTTGTAAGGGCAGTTGCCGTGTTTGCAGGAGGATTGGGGAATGCTGCTTTCTTTACCTCAAGACTAGTGGGAGAGATTTCTATGAGGAGACTTCGAAGGGTTGCTATGTTTTGTTTCTGCTGTTGTTGCTTTTTAAATGGAGGCACAGTACATTGGAATACAACTCACCTACCCTCCAAAAATGTAAAGGGAGACAGGATGTGGTAGGCAGAATGATAGTCCCCCAAAGATGTCTATGCCCTAATTCACTGAACCAGTGAGTATGCTCCCTCACGTGGCAAATGGGACTTTGTGAGTACAATTCAGCTAAAGATCTTGAGTTAGGGAGATTATCCTGGATAATCCAGGTGAGTCTGCTGTAATCACAAGGGTCCTTCTGAAAGTGGGGTGGCAGGGTCAGAGTCAGAGAAGGAGATGCGATGGAAGCAGAGGTCACAGCGATGTGGCATGAACCAAGGAATGCAGGCAGACTTTAGAAACTGAAAGAGGCAAGAAATGGTCTCTCCCTGTTTCTCGAGAGTCATCAGAAGTAGATAACTGATTTTAAATATCTAACCTCTAGAACTATAACAATAAATTTCCATTCATTTGTTACTGAAGTAATAGAAAAATAATGCACAGGCTGATCCTCTGGTGGCAGAGCTCAGAGATGTGGGCCAACTAGCACAGATTGTGGGTTGAAAGATATGTATAGGATTTTCTTTAAAAATTTTTTTTTTATTTTAAAGATGTGGGGTACAATTCAGGGTTAGGTATACGAATGGTCATTATGCAGGTACCCTTGTTGATGAGGTGTAGCCCCCCCCCCCCTTCCCCTGGTAGTTTCCTACGACTGCCAATCCCTTTCTTGTAGTATTATGATAATAGTTCAAGGTCCACTTATGAGTGAGAACATGTGATACTCAGTTCTTTGTTTCTGTGATAGATTACTGAGTACTAGAGACTCTAAGTCCATCCAAGTTGCTACAAAGTTCACAATTTTGTCCTTTATGGCTGTATAATATTCCATCTTCTATATGTACCACTTTTTAAAAAATCCAGTCCTCTTTCAATGGACAGCACGGTTGGTTCCATGTTTTTGCTATTGTGAATAATGCTGCAATAAACACATGTGTGCAGGTATTTTTTTCATATTGTGATTTGAGTTCCTCCAGGTATATTCTCAGAAGGTTGATTTTTAGATATTTCAGGAAGTGTCACACTGTTTTCCTCAGAGATTGTACTAGTTTACACTCCCACCAACAGCATGGAAGTATTCCCTTTTCCCCACATCCTCTCCAGCATCTATTGTTTTTTGAGTTATTGATTATGGCAGTCCTGATTGGAGTCAGGTAGTATCTCAGTGTGGTTTTAATTTACATATCTTTGATGACTAATGAGGCTAAGCATTTTTTCATGTATCTGTTGGCTGCTTATATGTCTTCTTTTGAGAAGTGTCTATTCATACCTTTTCCCCACTTTTTAATAGGGCTGTTTGTTTTTGTTTGTTTGTTTGTTTGTTTGTTTTCAGCATGTTTGAGTTCCTTGTAGATCCTGGATGTTAGGTCTTTGCCAGATATACAGTTGGCAAATATTTTTCCCCATTCTCTAATCTGTCTTCCCACTCTCTTGATGGTTTCTTTGGCTTCAAAAGCTTGTCAGTTTGATGAGGTCCACTTGTCTATCTTATCTCTTATGGCATGAGCATTCAGGGTTTTGATCAGGAATTGGTTGCCAGTTCCAATTTCCATAAGGGCATCTCCTGCATTTTCTGAGGTTCTTGTAGTTTGAAGTTTTACATTTAGGTCTTTGATCCATTTAGAGTTGATTTTTGTGTTTGGTGATAGGTAGGGGTCTTGTTTTAATCTTCTGCTGTGGTCAGCCAGTTTTCCCAGCACCATTTACTAAATAGGTTCTCCTCTCCCCAGTGGTTGTTGGTGGAGGCTTTGTTGAAGATGAGGTTTTCAATGGACCAGAAAGAGACCTCCCAGGAAAGCAAACTATCCAGGGGTTTCTGTAAGGCCTACCCAAGTAGTGCTCTCTGTAGCAGTAGGAAGTTTCAGCAGGAAGAGACCAGAGATATAGTATTGATTTCCCGTTAGTGACTTCTAACTTTGTTTCTTTTTTATCAGAGAGCATACTTTGTCTTTAATCCTGCAAAATTTGGGATTTATTTTAAGCTGAGCATGTGAGCTATCTTGTTGAATGTTTCATGAGCATTTATAGACAATGTGCATTCACCTGTTGGATGCAATGTTTTATAAATGTAAATTACATTAGATTTTCAGCGTTGTTCATGATATCTGTGTTCTTATTGATTTCTGTTCTCTCATTTTTTGTGTTCTCTGTTGCTGAGAGAGGGGTGTGTACATTAACATAGTTTTGAATCTGCCTATTTCTCTTTCTGTGCTGTTGTTGTTGTTGTTGTTTTCTTCATGTATTTGACACTTTGCAATTAGATGCATGCAAGTTTAGGATTGTTAAGTCTGTTATAAATTGATCATTTTATTATATCAAATATTTGCCATTATTCTTGGTAATATTTCTTTTCACAAAGTCTGTTTTGACTCCTATTAATATATCCTCTCCGGCTTTCTTATGATTAAATTTTTTATAACCTTTCTCTACCTTTTTATTTTAATCTATCTTTGTGTGTTTAAAATGTATTCCTTATAAATGGCGTATAGTTGAATCTTGCTTTTTAAAAAATGCAGTTTAGGCCTGGTGTGATGGTTTACAGCTGTAATCCCAGCTACTTGGGAGGCTGTGGTGGGAGGATCACTTACGCTCAGGAGCTCAAGGTTGCAATGAGCTATGATCATATTACTGCACTCCAGTCTGGGGAGCAGAGCAAGACCCCATATCTAAGAAATAAAAATAAATAAAAAAATATAAGTCCAGTCTGACTATCACTGCCTTTTAATCAAAGTGTTTGGATTATTTATATTTACTATTATTATTTTTGTTGGGTTAAAATCTACCATCTTGCTACTTATTTTCTATTGTCCCATCTCTTCTTTGTTCCTTCCTTCCCTTATTCCTGCCTCCTTTTTGATCGATTGAATATTTTTAATATTTCCTTTTATTTTCACTATTGGCTTGTTTGACCTCTTTTCCTAGGGCTCTTTTAGGGCTTACAATATGCCTCTTTAATTTCTAGCCTGTCTTTAAATGACATTATACTTCTTCATGAGCAGTGGAGGAATCTTACAACAATACTGTATTTCACTACTCACTTCTATATTTTCTTCCATTTCTAAATATATCTTACTTCTCTATATATTACAAACCACACAATACATTATTGTTTTCCATACACAGTAAAATATCTTTTTAAATAATTTAGAAATGATAAAAAGTTTTAAATTTCACCCACATATTTACGATTTTCAGCACTTAAGTAGATCCAAGTTTTTCTCAGGTATCGTCCTCCAACCTGAAAACCTTTCAATATTTTTTATAGTTCCAAAGCCTTTTGAAATTGAATTATTTTCTTTAATGTTTTAAAAATTATTTATTTTTGAGGAAGATTTTTGCTTGATATAGATTTCTAGGTTAGCATTTTTTTTTCTTTCAGGACTTTAGTTATCATGCTCCATTGCCTCATGGCTTGCATTTTGCCGATAAGAAGGCTGTTAGTTCTTAGCATTTTTAAATGACTCTCAGCCCTTTTATCCTCTCTGACTACTTTTAAGGCTTTTTATTACTAGTCTTCAGCAGTTTTTTTTTCTTTTCATTTTTTTTTATTATAAAGATGTGGGGTACAATTCAGGGTTAGGTATACAAATATTGATTATGCAGGTACCCTTGTTGATGAGGTATGCCCCTCCCTCCCCTAGCAGTTTCCCTCGACTGCCAATCCCACCCACCTCCTCTGACAGTTTCCCATTACTGCCAAATGCTTTCTTATAGTATTATACTTGTTCAAGGTCCGCTTATGAGTGAGAACATATGGTACTCTGTCCTTTGTTTCTGTTATAGATCACTGAGTATTATAGACTCTAAATCCACCCAAGTTGCTGCAAAGTCCATATATTTGTCCTACTTTATGGCTATGGCTGCATAATATCCCATTGTGTATATGTACCACATTCTCTTTATCCAGTTCAGCGTCAATGGGCAACATGGTTCGTTCCATGTTTTTGCTATTGTGAATAGAGCTGCAACAAACATACATGTGCAGGTATCTTTTTTGTAGAATGATTTGAGTTCCTCTGGGTATATTCCCAATAGGGGAATTGCTGGGTCATGTGGAAGGTCAGTTTCTAGTCTTTCAGAAATCACCACACTGTCTTCCAAAGAGGTTGTACTAGTTGGCATTCCCACCAGCAGTGTAGAAGCTTTCTTTTTTCTCCTCATCCTCACCAGCATCTGTTCTTGTTTTATTAATGATGGCCATTCTTACTGGGGTTAGGTGGTATCTCAATGTGGTTTTGATTTGCATTTCTCTGATGATGAGTGAGGCTGAGCACTTTCTTCATGTGTCTGTTGGCTGCCCATATATCTTCCTCTGAGAAGTGTCTATTAATGTCTTTTGCCCACTTTTTAAAATTTTAAAAATGTGGGGTACAATTCAGGATTAGGTATACAAATGTTCATTATGCAGGTACCCTT
>CAUYQG010087869.1:0-32211 GCA_963574415.1 Tarsius wallacei | reverse complement strand
TTTTTGATCCAGTCCTCTTTTGATGGACAGCATGGTTGCTTCCAGGTTCTTGCTATTGTGAACAATGCTGCGATAAACATACGTGTGCAGGTATCTTTCCTATAGAGTGATTTGTGTTCTTCAGGGTATATTCCCAGTAGGAGGATTGCGGGGTCATACGGGAGGTTGGTGTTTAGAGCTTTTAGGAATCGCCACACTGCTTTCCACAGAGGTTGTACTAGCTTACACTCCCACCAACAGTGTAGGAGTGTTCCCTTTTCGCCACACCCTCAGCAATTGTTATTTTTTGAGTTATTGATAATTGCCATTCTGACTGGAGTTAGGTGGTATCTCAGCGTGGTTTTGATTTGCATCTCCCTGATGATTAGTGAGGTTGAACACTTCTTCATGTGTCTGTTGGCTGCTCGGATGCAGAAAAGAAAAAAACAAACAACCCCATTATAAAATGGGCAAATGATATGAAACTTTTTTTTAATATCACGAGGTTAGAAAGAAACAAATTCAGAACAGAAAACTAGATATTCTAATTTTTCATGAGCATTTATTCACTGATGCAACTGCTTTTCAAAAATAACAGACACATATTTCAGAGTTAGATATAAGTAGATTTTGGACTACGCATAGTAGCTAAATGTGGTTCTTATGTATTCCAAGATTATAAGAAATAGAACTCATAACAGTCTGATTCATATTTTTTTAAGCTAACATGCAACATATAATTGGATCTCTCACTGGAGGCTTTTAAAACAATATTTATTTTTTTAGTAGCCTAAAGTGACAACTGCCTTCTAATTTTAGGTTACCTGTCTCAAGCTTATTTAGATTATTTAAAATATTTCTGGTTGAGAAACAATTTATACTAGAAGCTTTTAAAATAGGTTGCAAAGAACCCTGTTCCTCAAAATGGAGAAAAATTTTGTGTTATCTGTTAATTTTACTGCTCACTGGAATAAATATTTGAAATCAATCTGTGACAATTAAGCAAACGTCTGAGCTGCAATATCTCATTTTTGGTATTTTAAAAATCAAATGCAGTATGTGCTATACCCAATCTAGACACTGTTGATCATATGCAAATAAACCATAGATTAAGTTAAACTACTTATAGCATGCATCAATAAATCCATGCTAAAATTCTCTTAGAAACTAGAACTTATAATATCTTGACAGAAACTATAAAATAAATTACTGTTTTAACCTCAGACTTAAATTACAGAAACTGTCAGGTCTTTTTAGAATATTTTAACTTACAAGTATTGCTCAAAAATGTTGCTTTGTTTAGCTCTGATAATATACAGATTAGAGAGGTGTGACCAGTGAAGCATAGTATGTGCACTGTGTACATATTACTAAAAAAATTTTTTTCTGCAATGTCACAGAACAATTATAAGTATTCATTCTTAGCATAAAGGCAGATACCAGAAAATTTCTTCCCATTTCTATCACTGATTTAATTGAGAAGGCATAAGGACAATGACTGCACGGTGGTATATTTATGTGTGTGTGCACATGTGTGTTGGTAGAAAAGGAAAGTGGCCTTGGGGAAAAGGTACTGAATTAGAAATTGTGTGATAGTTGCAGTGGGCACTGTATTGTCAGGTCACTGGGAATGATTGTGAAAATTATTCTCTACAAAACTCTAGGAGGCATCATTTTCATCAAGTTCACAGTCAGCATGGCCATATGCAGTATCTCTGTAGTAAGCAGCCATGTGTATTGCCCAGAACACCACTGAGTCATGGGCAGTAATTGAACCTCTTTCGATTTTGCTTTCCTTTTCTGTAAACATTGTATTAATAGAATCTGACTTTATTTGTAAGTTTGTGTAAAGATAGAATTAAATTAAAATAGGCCAAAACGTTTTGAAATAAACTTGAAGTGAATGTTAGTCTTTCACTGAGAGCAAGACTATAAAGGTGAGGTGACACTTTCAGCATGATAAAATGAATCAAGAAAACCTGGAAACAAAAAGAAAACAATGTACCGAAGCCAAGAACAAAACAATAGAGCACATAAAAATGGGGAGAGGAAGGGGAAGTAAGCATTACATTTGGAAGTATATGTATGTCATATATTATATTTTATGAATGTATTAATGCATGTACCTTTTTGAGTGAAGATTAAGGTCTGGTTTGGTATAATGCAGTCCCATCTGATAATTACTTCAGAGGAAAAATAAAACATAAGTACAAGGACAGAAAAGGTATAATTACATAGTAAGGTAGATCTTCTAAAGTAAAGGAGCACAATTTTATGAGATCATATAACATAAAAGATTTCCATCGGAATTTCCATAGGAATCTGTCTTAATCTGACAGCCATTGAGCTAAAATGTTTATGATGAGTAGGGATTAACTGGGTAAAGAGAGGCAATGACATTGGAGATCATTTCAGAGGGAGGTAATTCACAGAGTTCTCTGATTAGTAGAAACATGGCCTGACTAAGGAAATGGAGGAAGGAAGTGTTACTGATGCTCATGAGACAGGAGATAGCTAGAGAAAGGGTAGGCAAACAGACAGGGTCCTCTGGTTAACATGTAGTGAATTCCTGGCAGTCCTCTCAGGCTCAGCATTGGTGAACAAGCTCCCTGAGAGCCTCTCAAACTAGAGCTTAAGTATTCACTGCTGGGATTGAAAAACAACCAATCAGCTCACCATTAGGCCCCTTACTCCTGCCGATTGGTTCTTAATACTGACCAATCAGAACAGCAACAGCGCACAGCTAGTGCTAGTCAATCGGCTTGGACTTAGGGCTATATAAGCACCAGGTTTTGACTCCAGAGACGGGCAACTCCTTTGGATCCCGTCCCACTATGGGAACTTTTCTTTCCTCTCAATAAATTCTGCTTTCTCATGTTTGGGCTGTCCTTGTCCCTCATTCTTCCTGGGCTTGAGACAAGAACCTCGACCCTGAAGAGCTGCGACCTGAAGAGCTGCAGAAGATTGTTGGAGCTGGAGAGTCATGCACCCCAGAGGCTGACTTGCAGTTGTTGGAGCCAGCCGAACCAGGAAAGCTGCAGAAAGAAGGCGAGACTTCAAAGCTAGGCTTGCCAGCCAACTGAGCCAGCAACACTCAGGTCTTGGTTTGCCAGCCCATTAGAGCCAACACGCGAGGGGCTAGGTTTGCCAGTCCATTAGAGCTGACACTTTCGAGGCTAGGTTTACCAGCCCTTTAGTGACTCTTTCTGGGGCTTGGCTGGCCAACCCATTGAGCTGACACTTTCGAAGCCCAGGCTGACCTGAAAAATCCACATCATTCAGAGAACCATGTGATAAAGGAAGAAGCGGTAAAAATTAGCAGAACTGCATACAAATATGTCGTTCTTATAAAGCAGTTTGGTCTTTAACATAAAAGCAATAGGATAATAATACAAAGTTTTAAATTGGCTGAGGTTGACAGTGATTGGGTGGGGGGGGGCGTGTTGAATGACCATGACCATTAACTCATTTTGAAAAGATGACAATGGATGTAGAAAGTTGCATTGGAAAAAGAAGTTATTGGGTGGAGTCAAAAGTGGTTACTCCATTGATGACAATTTGGACAGGAATTGCTAATTCTACACTTTGGTAATACTAGAATTCAAAAGATATTAAAATGGTAATGAAGATCACTATGTAAGAGTTGATGGAAAGGAAGACAATAAGATTTCTGGCTTATGCATCTAGAAGTTTGGTGATGCCATTCCCTGTTATACGAAACACTGGAAAATGATCAGGTTTGGGGTAGGAAAAGATGGGATAGATATTATGAGAACAGTTTTGGACTTGTTGAAAGTAAGAATTTGGTGTTTTTATTGAGATATTCAAATGAAAATGTTGATGTGAGTCTGGACTCAAAGAAAGATTTTGACAAAAGACAAATTTAGTAGTTATTGATATATAGTAGTTATTAAAATAGTGAATCACTTATTTGAATATAATGGCCTACAGAGAAAGAGCAGACAGGAGAACTCAGCCTGACACCTATCCTCACAGAACCCTAGCTTTTAGTAACTAATTAATGGGTGGAGAAGGAGGAGCCCTAAAGGTGCTTGAGGGGTAGCCAGACAGCTTGAAGTAAAACCCAGAGGCTAAGTATAGTGAGAATTTCAATAGAGAAGGTTTGGGTATTAGTGCTCAGGGTTCCTTTATGATGAGGACTGATACATATATTCCTTGACCTCTCACCCAATTCAGAACATTTTCCTCTACTGGTGGAGAAAAGACCATTATCAATCAAATGAAATATGGCACTTGGAACTGGAGGATACAAAGTTAAACAGATATAGGGGATTACTGGCATTCTTAGGAAAATCAGAAGGAATGATACTGTGTCTAAAACTTTATCATTTTTCAGGAATATATGTAAGTAAACTTGGTACCTGCATTAGACACACAAATTCATGTGTCTAGCATTATATCTAGCATTTACATTTTCATTAAAAAGGAAAATCATTAGGAGAGATATTAACTTATTATTAATAATAATGTTTGATTACTAATCAGAACCATTTTCATGAAAGTGACAACAATGCATATTAGTTTCCAAGACAGATAAATATGTCAAAGTAAATTAGTTGGGTGAATTATTCCATCATCAATGCCTGTTTTAAGGCAGAGTTTCATTTTATCATCTCAGAAACAGACTGAAATTATAAAATTTAAAAGTGAATTGTAAAAGAAATAAGTGGGAAGATTATAGGTTCTTCTCAGTAATATCCTTCACCCTTTTTTGCAAGTTAAATCAATAGTGGAATCTTCCAATAGATAAGGTCACTTTCTATATACTTAGCATCCCTGCATCAATATTTGTTCAAAATAAAATATCCAGTTAGTGGAAAAATAAATAGGAAGCAATCTTGTCTGTGATATATCAATGCCATCTTTATGTGATTAATCTATCACAAGAAAAAATATTCCATATTCATTCTAGTAAATATGGTAATTTTAATATGATGGCATATTATAATTATGTGAAAAAAATGATACCCAGTTTCAGAGATTTGCTTACATATCTTTGATGGGTATTAGGATCAGAGCATAAAATAACTATGATAGAAGTTTTTTCTTGTTTACGAACTGAAGTTGTTTAAATGACCCAGTAAAATGTTTCATTGATTTACATACTGTGTGTGTTTGTATAAGATGTACAGATCAAATAAAATGTACCACAGCACATGAGGCAAGAAACCTAAAGATGCATGATATTATTGTTTTTCCCATAGTCAAAGATAGAACCACATAAAATATTAAATTTTCTCAAGTGTGTTCTCTCTTAGATCACCACTGTTTCTAACCTGACTCGATTCGCAGATCTTATCTCTTTTTCAGTATGACTTTTTCTTCTAATACTCAAAGCTATACTGACCTCTTTGAAAAAAGTTTTCTATCCTAAACCCATATCGTGTGTTCTTCTCTTAGAATATACCCCTTAAATCTGACTAACAGCTGTGAAATAAGAACATGTTTTAGCAATACTATTAACAATCCCCTGTGGCATCATAAATCCCACAACATATTCTAGGGCAGTGCTTTTTTTTCTCTGGAGTGATTTCAAGCATTTTCACCTTCACATTCTTCCAATTTCCCTGATGGGAATCTTTAAATCTTTCCCTCTACTGTGTGCTCATGCACACGGGTGGGAGCTCACAAACACCCACGCCCCCACCCAACACCCAACACCAGTTGCTTAGATTAGAATTGTTGACTTTTTCTATCTCTCTTGTATACGCACCATATTTTCCAATGAAAAACATTAATTTTCGGAAGCAGTGAAATCCAAATCCATAGAAAATGATAAAGAAATGGTTTTCTATCTCCTACATCAGAGAATCAAGACAGTGCATACAGTGATTCACATTAGTATATAGGTATTATAAGTTTACATTCTTTATTCCCAGCTTTTATATGAGGCACTTTAGAATGCGCGTTTCAGAGACATAGGTAGCTACTCCCTGAGCTACTTATGAAATCATTTCTAATAATATTGGGCTAGATTCTGATTTTTAGGCAGGGGTCCACTTCATGGTCAAGTTCTGGAGAGAGAGAAAGTTCTGTTGTAGTTACATATGCTTCACATGTAACAGAAAATAAAGCTTCACATTTGTCAACAATTTTGAAGTGTCTTTTTAGGCCTTGTAGGACAAACTAATATTTGATATAATTCCCTTTCTGTCACCATTTAACTTGCTGATACTTTACACATCTGCAAGGTTGATTCATTCATTATTCATTGACTCATTAAATAAATAATTCACCAAATTGTTCTTTTGTTCATAAAAATGTTGCTCTTAGTATTCATACACAGTTTATTTATAAATGAGTGACTTGGAGTAGAATGTCTTCAAGATATTCTTTTTGCTTTGCTTTCTGTATGATTTGCTCAGATGAATTTATGCACCCAACAACTTCAGTTCTTACCACACAGGTATAGGCTCTACATTTTTAAAAGACCTTTCTTTTATCGCCTAACAGCACTAATACTCCCATTCCATTCCAGCAAACCAAGCCCTACAGATCCCCAAAGTCTTTCTTCTCTATTTAAATCATTTCATCTCTCATTGGAAGAAGGCAGTTGGAATAAGCTGATAACAGCAGCAAGGATATATTTCCAGTGCTTTCTGATCATTTTCTGTACCAATGCAAATGAAAAATTTCAGCGTTCTGTTAGTGTTCAGTGATTCTGAGACAATTTTGCTTAGGCAGATACCAGGTTGACTGCATAAAAACCACCCAAGTTGATTTTAAAAATACAAGTTGTCAGTAGGTCTGGGGTGTGGGCCAAAAATCTGTATTTTTAAAGCTCTTCCAAGCAATTTGGATGCTAAGTCAAATTGGAGAAACTCTGCTATGCTCTGCTTGCTTCAGCTTGACATCTAGAAGATTACACTCTTTTAAATTGCTTCACCACTTAACATATGTATATGCACATGAATTCCAAAGTTTGTCACTCACTATCGGTATAATCTTGGCCAAGTAATTTAGCATCTCAATGCTTCAGCTTTTTTTTTTTTTTTTTTGACTTTATTATTTTTTTTAATTGTGGAGTACATTTCAGGGTTAGGCACACAAATATTCACTGTGCAGGTATCCTTGTTGATGAGGTGTACCCCCCCTTCCCCAGGCAGATTTCCACTACTGTCAGTCCCACCTCCCCGCCCCCTCCCCTCTGCAGTTTCCCGCTGCAGTCAATCCTTTTCTTATAGTATTGCGGTGGTTGTTCAAGGTACACTTATGAGTGAGAACATGTGACACTCAGTTTTTGTTTCTGTGAAAAATCACTCAGTATTATAGACTCTAATTCCATCCAGGTTGCTGTGAAGTACATGATTTTGTTCTTCTTTATGGCTGCGTAATATTCCATCGTGTATGTGTACTACAGATTTTTAATCCAGTCCTCTTATGATGGGCAGCACGGTTGGTTCCAGGTTCTTACTATTGTGAACAATGCTCTGATAAACATACATGTGCCGGTATCTTTTTTATAGAGCAATTTGAGCTTCTTCTTCTTCATTAATGCTTAGAATAATCCCTTAGACAGAAAGATGTTATTATTTTCATTTTGTTATCAAGCATTCATTCCTATTTTAGTCATCAAGTATTTATTAAGAATTTATAAATTTTCAGGCATGTATTTTCAAATTTGGGAATATGTAAATAAAGAGTATTCTCCTTTGCTGCCATCCCTAAAAGTGTAGTATGGAAAACAGACTTATAAATAAATAATAAAATAGATAAGTTTAAATCAAAATCCTAAACATGAGAATTAAAACTGTAAAACACTTTGAAGAAAAAAACTAGAGGAAAAACTTCATGACATTGAATTTAACATTAACTTATTGAATATAATGCCAAAAGCATGGGCAAAAAAATAAAAAATAGGTAATTGGAATATTTCAAAAATTTTGTGCATCAAAAGACACTCTCAATAAAGTATAAAAGCAACCTATGAAAAGAAAGTAAATTTTGCCTATAAGTAACTTCTTCAATTTGAGAATAATGACAAGATAAATCTGATTAAAAATGAATAAAAAACTTGAATAGACATTTCTCAAAAGATATACAGAAAACCAATGTGCAAATGAAAAGATGCCCAACATACTAATCATTAAAAATTGCTAATCAAAATCACAATGAAATATCACTTCACACTCATTAGAAAGTAGCAAATGGCCGGGCTCGGTGGCTCAGTCTGTAATCTCATGCCTTTGGGAGCCTGCGGGTTCGAGACCCGCCTGGGCAACTTGGCGAGACCTCATCTCTACAATAAATCCAAAAAATTAGCCGGGCGTGGTAGTGCGCGCCTGTAGTTCCAGCTACTTGGAAGGCTGAGGCGGAAGGATCGCCGGAGCCCAGCGGGTCGAGGCTGCGGAGGCCGGGAGCGGCCACTGCACTCCAGTCTGGGCGACAGAGTGAGACTCCAACTCAAAAAAAAAAAAAAAAAGTAGCAAATGTTGACACGGTTGTAGAGAAAGTGCTTTCTTGATGTCCAGAATCATTTTTATCTACATATTCCTGATTCATAATTAAATGTCAAAATTATGGTATGTAATTTAAAAGAACTACTAGTAGGCAAGAATGTTATATTTAGAAATATGTTTATTTTCACATTTAATGTCCACAACACTCATGATAAATCATAGTACAATACCTTTAAAATTAGATCTACGCAATGTTGACTGTGTTTAACCCCTGCTAACAGATTTTGCCTTGTCTGCCATCAAGTAGAATCTGGATCCCAATATATGATCTTAGAACTCTGGAATTTCAACTGTAGGAATAAATGTCTGCAGACGTGTAAATTAGGGTGACAAAGAATGGGAAAAGTTATAAACTTGGTTTTGGTCTATTTTTAACAAGTGTTTTTGGTTGTATATTCAACTAAAAGGGAGAATGTCATCACAATGAGAAAGCATGTCACACTCATAAGGATGACTGTTAGCAAAATACAAAAGAAAAATAAAGAAAAATAATAAATAATAAATGTTAGAGAGAGTGACAATTAATTATAGGTGTCAACTTGGCTAGGCCATGGGGCTCAGACATTTGGTCAAACATTATTCTAGATGCTTACATGAAGGTATTTTTAAAAATGAGATTAACATTTAGGTCAGTAGACTCTGAGTAAAGCAGATTACTCTCCACAATATGAGTAAGCCTCACTCAATCAGATGAAAAGAAAGTTTGACTACCCTAGAGGAAAAGGTAATTCTATCAACACTGTTTTTGGACTCAGATTAAAACATTAACTCTTTCCTGGATCTCCAGTCTCCTAGACTACCCTACAGATTTTGGACTTGCTAGCCTCCAATATTGTATGAGATAATTCCTTAATGTACGTGTATGTATATATACACACGAATACACACACACACACACACACACACACACACACACATTCTATCAATTTTGTTTCTCTGGAGAACCCTACCTAATACCATGAGAATGTGAGAAATTGGAATCTTTGTGCATTGCTTGTGAGACTGAAAAATGGGTAGACACATAGAAAATAAGAGAGTAACTCCTCAAATACTTAAACACAAAATTACTATAGTAATCATATTATCAGCAATTGTATAATTCAATTTCTGGTTATATACCAAACAGAATTGAAAACAGGGACTCAAATAGATATTTATACACTCATGTTCATAGCAGTATTTTTTACACAAACCAAAAGGTGGAAGCAATCCAAGTGTCCATCAACAGAAGAACATATAAACAAAATGTGGTTTAGACATAAAATAGAATACTATTCAACCTTGAAAAGAAAAGAAATTCTAACACATACTATAACATAGTAGAATCTTGAAGATGTTATTCTAAGAGGAGTAAGCCAGTCATAAAAGAAACACACACACACACACACACACACACACACAGAGTTTGATTTCACTTGTATGAGTTACCTAGTATAGTCAAATTCATAAAAATAAGAAGTAGAATGATGAGTGCCAGGATATAGGGGAGGAAGAAATAAAGAGTTATTGTTAAATGAGTATGGAGTTTCAGTTTTGCAAGATGTAAAGGGTTCTGAAGATATAATGGTAATGATTGCATAACAATATGAATATACTTAATATCACTGAACTGTATACTTAGAAATGATGATGGTAGCAAATTGTGTGCAATTTACTACAATAAAAAAACTGAAAATAAATTTTTGTGTAGCTACAGGGGAATGCCAAAAAATATATACACATTTTAAGTATGACATTTGCTCGAAAGGTGGCGTCAATCAAATGAATGCTAGTATCACCTTGCAATAAGCAGGACAGTCAAAGAAAATGGTGGAAGCACAGTTGAGCCATCATCATACTACACATTGCTACTGTAATTTAATTCAACTTTGAAAAGTAATACAAGGTTGGGCGTGGTGGCTCAATCCTGTAATCCCAGCACTTTGGGAGGCCGAAGCAAGAGGATTGCGTGAGCTCAGGGGTTCAAGATCAGCTTGTGCAGCTTGCTGAGACCTCATCTGTACAATAAATTAAAAAAATTAGCTGGGTGTGGTGGTGCATGCCTCTAGTTCCAGCTACTTGGAAGGCTGAGGTGGAAAGATCGCCTGAGCCCAGCTAGTTGAAGCTGTGGTGGCCGTGAGCATGCTACAGCACTGCAGCCTGGGCGACAGAGTGAGACACCAACACACACACAAAAAAGAAAAGTAATACATAGATAACATCTCTTTTTTTTTTTACTTTCTACAAACAGTGCAGAGTCTCAAAGTATATATGTGTGTGTGTGTGTGTGTATACAAAATGGAACCATATATTTTGAGAATTACGAAAGCGAGAGTTGTCATTAAAATGAAAGGCAAAAAAAGTAATTGTTTAATGGTTACATACTTTTAATTTTGCAAGATGAAAAGAGTTCTGGAGATTGATTACACAACAATATTAATTTGCATAACATTACCAAACTGTACACTTAAAATGGCTAAAATGGTGCATCTGTGTATTTGCATAATTTACCACAATGAAAAACTTAATTTTTTTAAAATCAGTGTATAGAATTAAAATGAAATTTATTAATAGGAGATGTAGGTTCACTGGAGAAAGAAACATTGAATCCTGCCAGGTATGGTAATGAGGGACCATTCATCTCCCCTTACAGAAGATACAGTAGAATAATATTTCAAAGGGTTGAGAGAGGTACACTAGAAGAACAGAGGAAGAGGATCCAGATGCACAGTGCATAGACGCATGTGAACCTCTTAAAAGTCTTGAGTATTTCAATATTTTGGAACTTGAGGATGGAGGATGCTCAAAAATAAATTGAAAAGAATATAGGGCTTATATTATTTTTAAACCTGAATAATCACCTAAATTATTTTGGAAATCATTTTAAAAATAACAATATCTGCCTGTGAGGCATCTCCCTCAGCCTGAGTTTTTTGGACTAATTATTCAGTGCACTTCATTGCTTGCTTCTTATACTTGTGTTTTTATTTCAGTGGTTTTAAAGAATAATGATACAGTACATTGTCTCAAATAATGTTTTGAAAGTAAGCAAAGTAAAAGGAATAAAGGAATAAATAAATGAAAAACCAAAAAGATGGTTAGAGGTGTGTGCTCTGCATTGGCTGGTTTAGCATTTGAAAGCAACTAGTTGTTTACTATCTCTAGGAATTGGCTAACTTTGGAAGAGACGGTCCCTATAGGATCAACAAGGCCCCAGATATCAAAGCATTAGAATATGGAACATAAAATATATGATTAAAAAGTCAGTTATCAAAGAAACAATTTAAAACAAGCGTCTCAGTAAGAAAAGGAGTCAGTAGTGCCATATTCTAGCATTCTAAGAAGGGATGATGTTTTAGGAGATTATAGACGATAATGTCATCTATCTTTCTGCCAAGTGATAGGGGTCAAACAAATTACAATGTATTTGACAGGAAGAGATTTATCTATCAGTAAAGCTGGGTTTGAAGGCAAAGAGAATGCTATGACCATCTTGAGGGGGAAGTTTGCCCTTTTTTTTAGAGGAAAGATTTGGAAAGGTTTATAGACTAAGATTAAAACGAGAAGAGGAGAGTGTAGATACTGCCTAGAGCAAGGTTCCGAGAAAAGATAATCTGATGAGCAGGTGTAGAAATTTGACCTGAATAGGAGAAACAACAGTTTTCTTGGGTACAGATGTACTTGTGCTTATGTAGATGTGAATGTAGATAAGATCACTAATTTCTGACAGACTCTATCTTGTTTATGCAGTAGATAAAAGGGTGTGCAATGACAATTTGAAAGTTGAGGGGACTGTGAGTCTCCTCAGGTGGCAGAGAAAAAAGAAAATTTGGCAATGGTCCCAATAAAGTTGGAAAATATGCATTTTTAGTCTCCCCAGTGTGCATGATTCTGCCTTTTCTGGCAGTCTACAGCAGTTTATGTAAAATATTTTGAGGATGAATTGTTGTAAGACATGTATAGTTTGTAATTGTATTGGTGGGAAGCTGTTTTATTGATATTAGGAAGGGAAAACTGACTAGGGCAAAGATAATAATAAATCTAAGTGGGAAGAGGTCAAGACACGAAGTACTTTATTTATTGATTTATTTTTAAACTTTTTTTTGTTTTAAAGTTGTGGGGTACAGTTAAGAGTAGGTATACAAATATGCATCGTTCGGGCACCCATGTTGATAAGGGGTATTCCCCATCCCCAGACAGATATTGACTACTGTTAATCCCACCGCCCTTGCCCTCCCTACCCCCCCCATAGATTCCCACCACTGTCTATCCTTTACTTATAGTAATACAATAGATGTTCAGGGTCCACTTATGAGTGAGAACATGTGATACTCAGATCTTTGTTTCTGTGAGAGATCACTCAGTATTATAGGCTCTAGTTCCATCCAGGTTGCTGCGAAATTCATGATTTTGTTCTTTTTTATAGCTGCGTAGTATTCCATCGTGTATATGTACCACATTTTTAAAATCCAATCCTCTTTCGATGGACAGCATGGTTGGTTCCAGGTTCTTGCTATTGTGAACAATGCTGCGATAAACATGCGTGTGCAAGTATCTTTTTTTAGAAACAAAGTACTTTGAATGATGAGAGACGGAAAGATCAGGGAAGTATAAGAGCTAGCAAAGGTGTTGAAAACAAAATCTTGGAGTTTAGAATCTGAAAAGTAATAATCTCCAAGTTGTGTAAAGAGACTTTATCTTTCCAGTTGTGCAAGCCAACCCAGAGAGTCATCCTTGACTTCTCCATTTCTGTCATAGCTCCATCCAATCTGTCAGATATATTTAAAATACATTTAGACCCCCAGCTAAATAAAATACTTTTAGACCCCAATTTATCAGCACTATCTGCCATAGATTAATTAGTCTTTCTGCTTCTATCTAGACTCCCCAGAGTCTATCCTCTGCCTGTAATCCAGCATAATCATGTTTAAATGAACCTCACTTATATAGGGGAGCTAAACAGTCACAAAGATGAAAAATAGACACTAGGGACATCAATAAGGGGGGAAGGGTATTAAGATTCAACAACTACCTTCGGGGCACAATGCTCACTATCTGGGGAATAGGCCACCTAAAACCCATTCTCCACCCCTACACAATATGAATATACCTATGCAACCCCCAATCTAAAATAAAAATAATAAAATAAAACAAAAAAGTAAACTCACATCACTTGTGTTTTCAAAACATTGCATATATCTCCATTGCACTCTGAGTGAATACTTATAATAGTCTTTCTAGCTTTACCTTCTACCATGCTTCTCTCGGCATAATTTTTTTTATCCTTTCTGCTATTCCTCATATTCAGCAGGCATATTTCCTGATTTGAACTGGTTATGCTCTTTCTCTCAAATCTCTGGCAAAGTCCTTTACTTATTTTAAGTCTTGGTCTAAATCATGCTTATCCACTTTTATTCTGCAAGCATTCTCATTAACTTGCTCTACTTAAACTGATCTTTTGCATAATAGCACTTTTTAAATCTCCAGTATATATCATTTACTTAATGATTAAAGTATTATTTATCATTTGCTGCCTCTCGTTAGTTTTTAGGTTCCTAGAGACAAGAATATTTGTTCACAAAGCTATCCCAAGTGTTTAGAATAATGAATGGCACATAGTTATGTTAACTATAAGTTCTTTTAATAAATAATTTGGAAAAGTTGAAGCAATAAAGCAATGACAGTAGGCACCTTATTGTTATCCTATGGAAAATCAATAGTTCAAAGAAATTCAGATAAAGATAAAACATCTGAATGAAGGTATGTGCCCAAAACCTTCATGATAGACACAAGAGGGATTAGTGCTTAAACGATGCCAACACTGGGGAAATAATAGATGATTATACACAGATCAAATCAAATGGGAGTCAAGTCATATCAGAATGAAATAAGTTATTCTCTGTCTTATTTATCTTATGCCTCATTTGGATGCTGCTATGGTTTGACTCTATCCTCCACAGTTCATGTGTTGAATATTTAATCCCCAATGCAACAGTGTTTGGAGGTAGGGCCTAATAGGAGGTGATAAAATCATGTGTGTTTTGCCATCATTGATTTATTCATATCAGTTTTGTTGGAGTGGGTTAATTATCCTCAGAATGGGTTGATACAACAGCAAGTTCAGCTCCTTCTTGCTTTCATGTTTTGTTGCCTTTCTGCCTTCTGCCATGGGATGATAAGGCAAAAAGCCCCTAATCAGATGTTGTTGCCATGCTCTTGGGCTTCCCAACCTCCAGAATCATGAGTCACATACACTTTTATTGTTTATAAATTGCCAGGTCTCAAGTATTCTCTTATAGCAACACAAAACAAACTAACACAGATAGTTTGCACATACAGCATTGAATTGCTCTTCTTCTTATTTCACTTCTGTTTGTAGGATATTTGGAGTAAACTTTATTACATCAAAGACAAATTAACACAAAGAAAGTTTTAGAAGAAAGAAAACAAAAGTTAGAAAAACATGGGAATAAAATAACTTCTAGATTAATCATGTTGTCTGTTGTTCTACCACATGTGGACAACCATGGTGCTTAAATA
This sequence comes from Tarsius wallacei, assembly GCA_963574415.1. Classification (NCBI taxonomy): domain Eukaryota; kingdom Metazoa; phylum Chordata; class Mammalia; order Primates; family Tarsiidae; genus Tarsius; species Tarsius wallacei. Next base: position 17,233 of record CAUYQG010087869.1, on the reverse strand, counting down.
AGAACAATGATGATTCCAGCCAGAGTAAAAATTTAGAACAAACCAGACAAAAAAACAATTTTCTGATTGTGCTACAAAGAAATGAATTGCGCTTTATAAAATGATTGCTTTCACATTATTCGTGACCATTATCCCATCACAAGTCGGTGTTATTCAGTTCTTTTGTATTCTTTAATAATAAACCCTGCAAGTTTGTAAAGTTAAGAATATATTACTATCATTTCAGACAGTGTGGTATTACAATTTATGAGGAATGCCTGGAAGCATTGCACTTAAGCCTCTTCAGAGATAGCTTATTTTCTACCTTAAAAACTCTAAATCAAAAAATGAGCCTAACAAATGTTGCAGTTTGTTCCCAAGACATAGTTTAAAGCAAAGGCAATACATAACCATGAGATGAAACATAGCAACCTCTTTCTTAAGAAATGCACATCTACCAATATCTTTGAAGTTTCATTTATTAGGCAAATGGGAAAACCAGGACTATTATTTCTCCTGAAAATAATTTTTATTCAAGCACATAATAGTAGGAATCTACATCACTGTGTGCTCTTATGTCTTGTTGGATAGAAGGCATGTGTAAGATACCTACCTCATTAGGTTAACACCATAAGAATCTACCCAGTCTTCTTATCAGAATATAATTTTAAAAGCACATATTCTGCCATAATTTTTGGTTTCTCCCCAAATCTTTTCTTCTTAGTATAAAGTTTTAATTTGCATTTTCCTAATGACAATTGATACTGTTAATTTTTTCATATGCTTATTTTCTACCTATATATATTCTTTGGTGAGGTGTCTCTCCAGATCTTTTGCCCATTTTTAATTGAATAGTTTGTTTTCTGGTTGTTTAGGGGTGGTTTTTTTTGGTTTTTTTTGTTTTCCTTTTTTTTTTTTTGAGTTGGAGTCTCACTCTGTTGCCCAGACTGAGTGCAGTGACTGCTCCCAGCCACCGCAGCCTCGACCTGCTGGGCTCCAGTGATCCTTCCGCCTCAGCCTTCCAAGTGACTGGAACTCCAGGCGCGGGCTGCCACGCCCGGCTAATTTTTTTGATTTATTGTAGAGATGAGGTCTCGCCAAGTTGCCCAGGCGGGTCTCAAACCCACGGGCTCTGGTAATCCACTCACCTCAGCCTCCCAAGGCGCGGGATTACAGGCTGAGCCACCGAGGCCGGCTGGGTGTTTAGTTTTAAGAGCTCTTTGTATATTTTGGATATTAATTATTTGTCAAATATGTGTTTTGACAATATTTTCTATCAGTCTATGTTTTTTAATTTTTTTGTTTGTTTTTATATTTTTTGAGTTGGAGTCTGACTCTGTCGCCCAGACTAGAGTACAGTGGTCCACTCATGCCACTGCAGCCTCGACCAGCTCAGGTGATCCTTCTATCTCAACCTTCCAAGTAGCTGGAATTACAGGCACATGCCACCACACCAGGCTAATTTTTTTTTTAATTGTAGAGATGAAGCCTCACCAAGTTGCCCAGGCTGATCTCCAACTCATGGGCTCAGGCAATCCTCTCACCTTGGCATCCTAAAGTGTTTTTGTTATTTTTTTAACAGTGTGTTTTACAGAGCTGAAGTTTTTAATGAAATCCAACTTATCAGCACTGTGGTTTCTGCCTTTCCTTTAGCTATTGGTGATGAATATCCACACTTTTTAAAAACTTTTTTTGTTCTCTTTTGCTGAGTGAGATTTTTTATTCTACTTCATTCATCATATTTTTTCTTGTTGGGTGACTATTTGTTTCTTTGCATCCCTTTTTGTTCTTAAAATATCTTCTAATATCTTTCAAGTCATCAATTTTTAAAAAACATTTTTTCTTAGCTGCATATATTGCAGTTTCATAAAATTACTTAGGGTACATCCTTGAATGGATAAATTGATTATTAATTTGGCTATTTGTTGCCCCCAATTTTTTTCTTAAGATTGGCTGTATAACATCATATATTTAATATTAGTTTTCCAGGTTTTTTGTAAAAATAATCTCCCTCTGATTAATTTCTCTCTCATTTTCATGAGTATTTTAAAATATGCAAATTTTTACATTTTTAAGTGATATTGTAGATAAAAGTCATCGCTGTGTTTTTAATGTAGAGTTTCTGCCTGCATATTTTTAAATTTAATGATAGTCATCTCAAGTATTGAAAAAATTTCTGCTAGCAGCATAGTTGAGGGATTCTCAACATTCCAACCCAAAGAGTTATTATAAAGCTCCCATTCTTATTCTGTGAATGATAAAATTAATCTAAATTGGTGAAATTCAACAGCATGGATTTTATGACTCATTTTTCTTTTCTCCTGAGTTAGTCACCAATCATAAGCCAAATGGAACATAATATTCAAGGCATATCTATATTTGTACCTATATAGTATATCTATATATTTTCTATATTAATACATTAGATTTATATGTATAATCTATTTTATATATAATTACATAGATTAGCTTTATATATGTACATAGAGCCTATGTAGATAAATAAAGGCATAGTTACAGAAGATATGTTTCATGCCTAGAATTCCAAACTTATTTTAATTGTGCCTACAATTCACATTAATTCAGACACAATATTTTCTTTTCTTTTCTAGCAATTCTACATACATCATTTGAAAAAGCAGGAGATCAAAGAAAGTGAATTTGATATTAATTCAAAACAATAATTTAAAAATTGCTATGGATGGGGGATATGCAACTGAATTGACAAGAAATGGCCTGAAATATAGTGTGTCTAATAATTCAAAGTATATTTCTTCCTATAACACAATCTCTTGAATTATTCTCCTTTGTATACATGAAAAGACACATGATCATACCTTGGAGATATTGCAGATTCAGTTTCAGATCATTGTTGTAAAGTGAATATTACAATAAAGCAAGTCATGTGGTTTTTGTTTCCCAGTGCATGTAAGTTATCTTTACACTATACTGTAGTCCCATAAGTGTAGAGTAGTATTATGCCTAAAAATACAATGCACATACTTTAATTTAAAAAGTTGTAAAAAAAATGCTAAAGATCACCTGAGTCTTTAACAAGTCATAATATTTTTGCTAGTGGAAGATCTTGCCTCCATATTGATGACTCTTGGCTGATCAAGGTGGTGGTTGGTGAAGGTTAGGATAGTTGTGAACATTTCTTAAAATATTGCAATAAAGTTTGCTGCACAAATTGACTCTTCACACAAAAGAAAATAAAACAAAACATAAAACATTATTTATAGTATGCTATTTGATAGCATTTTACCCACAGTATAACTTCTTTTAAATTTAGAACTTCTTTTAAAACCCTACTACTGCTTTATCAACTAAGTTTATGTGATATAAATCTTTGGTTGTGATTTCAACAATGTTAGCAGCATCACTGCCAGGAGTAGATTTCATTTGAAGAAACTACTTCCTTTCCACATCCATAGACAGCAACTCCTCATTTATTAAATTTTTATCATGAGATTCCAGCAATTCAGTCACATTTTTAGGATCTACTTCCAGTTATAGCAATTTCCACCACATCTGCAATTACTTTCTCTATGAAGTCTTACACTCCTCAGAGTCATCCATGAGGGCTGAAATCAACTTCTTCCAAACTCCTTTAAATGTTGGTATTTTGACCTACTCATATAAATCATAAATTCTCTTAATATCATCTAGAACAGCAAATGTTTTCCAGAAGGTTTTAAATTTACTTCATCCAGATCCATCCAAAGACTCAATATCTATGGCAGCTATATCTTATGAAATATATTTATTGCAAAATAAGACTTGAAGGTCAAAGTTAATCTATGATCTATGGCTACAGAATGGATGCCGTGTTGGCAGGCATAAAAACAGCATCAATCTCCTTATACATCTCCATCAGAGCCCTTGAGTGACTAAGTGCACTTTCAATGAACAGTAAAATTTTGAGAGGAATTTTTTTTTTCTGAGCAGTGGGTCTCAACAGTGGGCTTAAAATATTCCTTAAACCATGCTGTAAACAGATATGCTGTCATCCAGGCTTTGTTGTTTCATTGTAAAGCATAGGGAGAACAAAGTAGCATAATTCTTAAGGCCCCTAGCATTTTTTAAATGGTAAATGAGTAATGGTTTCAACTTAAAGTCACCAGCTGCATTGGCCCCTAACAAGAGAGTCAACCTGTCCTTTGAAATTTTGAAATCAGGCATTTACTTCTCCTCTCAAGCAATAGAAATCTTAGAGGGTATATTTTGCCAATATAAGTGTGCTTAATCTACATGGATATTCTGTTGTTTAGTGTAACTACCATTCTCAATTTTTAAGCTAGGTTTTCTGGCTAACTTGCTGCAGATTCTACAGCAATACTTGCTGCTTCACTTTGAACTTTTATCTTCTGGAGACCACTTATTTCTTTAAACTTCATGAAACATCCTTGGCTAGCTTCTAACTTTTATTCTGCAGCTTACTTATCCCTCTCAGACTTCACAGAGTTGAAGAGTTAAGGCCTTGCTCTGAATTAGGCTTTGGTTTAGGGGTATGCTATGGCTACTTTTATATTCTATCCAGATCACTCAAACTTTCTCCACAACAGCAATAAGATTGTTTTGCCTTCTTATCATTCATGTGTTCACTGGGGTGGCACTTTTAGTTTCCTTCAGAAGCTTTTCTTTGCTTTCACAATTTAGCTGTCTGGCACAAAAAGCATAGTTTTCAGCCCATCTCTGTTTTCAACACACCTTCCTCACTGATCTTAATGAGTTCTAGCTTTTGATTTAAAGTGAGATACATGGATGGGCACCTAAGTTGATTCCATGTTTTTTGCGATTGTGAATAGTGCTGTGATAAACATGTGTGCAGGTTCTTTTTGATAGAATGATTGATGCACAACACACTAAATAAATAAATAAATAAAATAAAGTGAGAGAAATGTAACAGTTTCTTTCACTTAAATACTTAGAGTAGGACTATTGTAGGACTATTAACTTGTTAACTTGTTTAATTTCAATACTGTATCTCAGAAAATTGGGATGTCCAAGGATAGGGAGGGAGGCAGTACAATGACCAGTGAGGAAACACACATTGGTTGATTAAGTTTGCTATCCTTTATGGTCATGGTTTGTGATGCTTCAAAATAATTAAAATAGTAACATCAAAGATCACTAATCACAATTCACCATAACAGATATAATAATAGCCGGGCTTGGTGGTTCAGCCTGCAATCCCACACCTTGGGAGGCTGAGGTGAATGGATTGCCTTAGCCCGCAGGTTCAAGACCCACCTGGGCAACTTGGTGAGACCTCATCTCTACACTAAATCAAAAAATTAGCAGGGCGTGGTAGCACGCGACTGTAGTTCCAGCTACTTGGAAGGCTGAGGTGAAAGGATCGCCGGAGCCCAGCAGGTTGAGGCTGCAGTGGCCAGGAGCGGCCACTGCACTCCAGTCTGGGCAACAGAGTGAGACTCCAACTCAAAACAAAACAAAACAAAACAGATATAATAATAATGAAAAAGTCTGAAATATTGCAAGAATTACCAAAAAGTGACAGAGACACAAACCGAACACATGCTGTTGTTAGAAAATTGCACTGATAAAGCTTGCTCTACACAGGATTACTACAAATTTTTCTTTGTAAAACAAAAACAAGAAAACACAATATCTGTGAAGTGCAATAAAGTAAAGCACAATAAAATGAGGTATGCCTGTATACACATTTAAATAGGCACTGATACTTTCTATTTAAAAAAAAATGTTGAATATTAGTACTATATGTTTAGTTGTATATATTCTTTAATCTTTTTTATAACTGAAAGTGAAAATATATAAATATAATTTCAAAGTATGTGCTACTGAGTTTTATTTCTTGGGGTCTCGTAATTTGTAATTACAACTGTAAAACAGAAAATCATATTAACCATTTTATCTTTATAAAAATAAATGCCATTAAGGTTCAAGAAATGGAAGGAGCCGCTTTCATTTATTTTCTTTGGAGTGCACTGTCTTTCATGTTTCCTTGTAAAGGTACAACTTTCATGTAAATTTCAGTGAACATATTCTTTGATTTTTATCTTAAAACCATCCCTACAATAGAAAATGACCTTTGAAAAATTGCCTTTTGATATGTTTTTTCCCAAGTTACTTCAATACAAAATTCTAGAATTACCATTGAACATTTACTTAATATTTGTCATTTTTATTTCTTTAATCTATATCATGATTCTAAATTGTGCTTTAAACAAAAGAAATTTTATAAACAACTGAGAAATTAAAATGTGATCAAATAATCAACTGAGACTCTTCGTGTTCAGCAAAAATATTTTTCAAGACCCTGTTACAATTGAGTCATTGTGTAAAACTCATGTCAAAAATTTAAAGACTCCAATGTCTAATAATTAAAGGTATGTCAAGTACAATATAGATGTAATTCAAAATTATCTAACAAGCACAATGTGGAAATTATGATGCTAAAGAAGACTGGGAGATGGAAATTCATATCTAATTGGAAATTGCCTTATGAGGGAGCTATCATTTGCATTAAGCACTACTTATCAACAAATTTTGACTGTAGAAAAAGAATTCCAAGGGGTTTACAAACTGATCCCCTAAGGAGCAATATAAGATAGTTCTTCAATATTTTGAACATCACAGGGAAATTAACACTAATTCTCTAAATAAATGAATCCCCTGAAGACCATTTGCTCTTATTAGTTGCTAAAGACAGATATTGTTGGTATTTTGATTAGAAATTAAGTCCTTTGGATACCAGAATTAAGAACTTAATTTTGAGTTCAGTATTCTTAATTTATATTTCTATTGTTATTCATTCATTCACTCATGAAATATTTACTGGGTACTTAAAATTTGCCAGAAATTTTTCTAGATGCTGGGGACACAACTGTGAACAAATATTTTCTCTTATATGCCTTTAATTCTCTTACATTAAAGTTTGAATTAGGAGAAGATAAATGCTATGACATTAAAGAAAATGTTTGCTTTTGGTAAAATAAAACAAAAGCAAGGTGGGTAGTGTTAAGAAAGGGGAGGTGGCAATGGGTAATTTTAAATAGTGATATCAGAGAAGGCCTTTCTAAGAAAATGATGTTTTCAGCCAAGACTTGGAGGAGATAAGGGAGTTACTCAAGTAAACATCTTGGGGAAGAGCATTCTCTGCAGAGGTAACTTCCAGCTGGTTCAAATTCTCTGAGAAGTGGATGTTTCTGTTGTGTTTAAGGGCCAGTAAGGAGAGCCAAAGAGAGTTAGGGAGAATCATCGTCAGAGGATATGGTCAGAGAGGCATTAAGGACAAAACATGCAGGTCTTGTGGCCAGTGTCATGGTTTTGTTTTTGGCACTGAAGGAAATGAGAACTCTTAGAAGGTTCAGTGCAAATGGAGGACATATTCTGCACTTCTGTTTTTAAAGCATCATACTGGCTGCTATATCGAAAACAGACTGTAGTAGTAGGGCATGTGGGATAGAAGCTGTGAGCTTGTTAGGTGGTGATAGCAACAATACAATCAAGAGACGATGAGAACTTGAATCAGCCTGGAAGCAGCAAAATTGTGAAAATAATGTATGAGTAATGACAACAGCAAATGTATTATCTTGAAACAAGGGCTTTATTTCGAAAACACATTTAATAATGGAAAATATGCTAACATGAAAAAAATTAAAGGATAATAAACAAAGTTCCTCAAGGATGACTTGAGGTGTGTAGAAGAAAGAAGAGTTAAAAAGAAGAGTTAGAAAAAGGCCATGGTAACAAACATGGTTGAAGAGTAATTATTAAAGTGATTAGGCACACAGAGTATGCAATGGAAAGTTTAGTCAATAAAATAATTCAGCATTTATTCAACGAATATTTGTTGGATTCTTTCTGTATGGCAGGCCCAGATCTAGTTGTTAAAGCAGGACACAAGACAAAGCACAAATCTTCTGCTTTAAAGTTGACAAGTTTAGGTCAATAAGGTCATGAAGAAAATGTATATCCTCCATTCATCTGTAAAAGAATATCTTGAGAACTATATACTGTCCCATTACTGTATCAAAAACATGCATACAGTCAGATTCATAATCTTTCTACAAATCTGTTAAATGTATGACATTCATTCTACTGTTTCTAATAGTCTATTTAAAATTATATGAGAAAAGTAAAACAAATTGTTTTAGACAAAAGTTTTGATAATCTGTACCATCTATTTGTCTTCCTCCACACAGACAAAAAATAAAACTTTAAAAATATTATTTGTTTGTTTTTAAAGCGATCTTAACTACTTAGGTAAATAATCCTGTAATCTTATTCATGTTATCGTTCATCAGGACCAAGAGAATTTAAATGTCTTTGACTATTTTCATGTTTTGGTTCTTTAGATCAAAAGAAGCATCCAGACCGAGAATTGTAAATGTGAAACTTCAGGAGTTTAGAGCATGATTTTTGTTTTTGTTTTTTTTGTCTGTTTGTTTTTTTGTACTTTTATTATTCAATAACTTCTGGCACGGAAATTCTTCTGCTCTTTGTCAACTCACAAAAACATCAAGGTCTTCTAGCAGACGTTTTTTACTTTAGATCTATACTTTAGTATTTTTAAAATGTATCAGTTAGATATATTTTGTGCACTAGTAATTTGAATATGAATATAAAGAGTTCGAGTGCTGATCCTCATTAGTATATGAGCATACGTTTATCTTTTCCGTCTACTTTCTATAATAATGGCATTCTTATATGCTCTGCATTCATATAGTACTTTATAGTTTATCAATACTCGAAGTTTCACTATTTTATTTCATTTTCTTACAGTGCCTAGAGAGGTGAGGGGAAAACAGAGACCTCACAGACAGCTTATCTGCTGGTGGCAAAGCTGGATCACTACTCATAAGCAGATAAGTCCCACCATACTGACTATTTTTCATACTGACTATAACATATGCTTCTCAAAAGACAATTTTTAAAATATCAAAGGTATAGGTACTTATAAAAATAACTTACAGCATAAAAAATCATATCTTCTAATTTAAATTTATATAAATGCTTATGTAGCTCCAAACAGCAATTTGTTGATTTATTTATTCTAAAATATTTATTGAATGTCTACTAAGTATTATACTTTACTAGCTACAGTAGGGATATACATAGTGTTATGAAGGTACATGTTTAACAGTTGAATTTCTGGGGCAGAAAAGTCCTCATTTGAGGGATTTGCAATTTTCTGTGGTATAATACTTTCAGTATGATTGATTTCAGGCTATTGACTTGAAATCCACTGAAGGCCATGTTTAAGAGAGATGTTCACAGCGAGCTCTGGAAAGCTGGTGCAAAATCTGCCTGCATTCCACCCTCAGAAGGATGGCAATGCACAAGGAGAGAGAAGATACTGACGATACTAAACCCTGCCACAACCTCACAAGGTAGTATACATACAGTGTACAATAAGAGGGTTGTGGAAAACAGTGTAAACATTTCAGAAAAGAAATGCCGAAATTCCTTGACTTTCTAACTTTGAAACAGTGAAGAGTATCTTACTATTCTTTGCTTAAATTACTTTTTCTCTTCTAATTTCTAGCATGTTGCTGACTTGTCACAATTCAGGGGTTTTTCTTTTCACTTGGAGAATCTTTTCTCTTTAAAATTGCTTTTTCCCATGAAGTAGCTTTTCTTATTTTTATTTCCATTTAGCTATAGAGAGTTATAAATTGGTGCTTTACTGTTTGTCAATAAGAGCTCTATAAACCAGTCCACTGCTAGGAAAGATATGGGACTGAGACCTGAGATTGATTTTAGTTAGTATTTAGTTAGAATGATCACAGAGAACATTGCTTGACAAAAAGCCCATTTAAAAACCTTAAAAAAAAAAAAGCAAAAGACAAGACTTTTCTACCTAAAAGTACCTGCCAGTTTTCAAAGACCATTAGCCATGTAGCTCTATGGTTTTCCTATTTTCTCTGGGAGAAGGGGAGCCATAATATTTATCCTGTCTAACATGACCCAGTGTGATCCATCTACTTCCCTGCCTAAATCTCTCTCAAAAATCCTCTATAGATTTTACTGCTACCTTGGATTCACATTGAATTATACATAATTCTCCCTCTACACATCTGCTCAGTGTAGTGATATGCCAAAAAAAAAAAATGTTTTCAGTAGTGTCTATGTAATTTAATATTTGGCCAATTTTATTTTAGATAGTCTGAACATTTTTATTGGACACATTTAAATATGATGGATTATTTTAGTTCTTTTTCATGGATTTCTACTACTTTAAACAAATGTCTTTGCAACTCACTGTCACAAAAGAAAGAAAACAGACTATTATTTTTTCACATTGTGATCTGTTCTGGCTTGAAAAACATGCAATATATTTTTAAGTTTGGTGTCTGCCACTATACATTATCAGAGATGAATGCTGGTGCATGACCAACTTTTCATATTCTATTCGGTATGCTGATAATTCAGGCTGTCTGCTTTATCATCATGTTAACTTGTCTAGGCCATGGAAGATCAATGGGAACTTGAAATTAACTTCAGGTAGCTATTCAAAAAGAATACTGCTGCAGATGTAAAAATGTGCATATGTTTATGACAAAGAAAAGTCAATTTCATTGTATTATATCATGCACGCATCTCTTAAAATTGCTTTATCAATATATAATATGTGGCAAAAATAAATAAAATAAACAAGGAACATTCTCCTTTTCTCTACTGTCTGTCATTTCATATTAGTTTTAATGAAAATACTTTGATTCAGTACATCCTGTGAAGAATCAGAAAATATTTCCCTATAGGTTTTGTTGTTCAGGGTTATTAAAGAGACACTGGATAGATACATTTTTTTCTAAGACATTGATTTCACTATTATTATACTTCAGTAAGTGGAATTTATAGAGCAGTGTTTTCAATTGTATAATTCTAGGAAGGGGGATGTTTGATAAAAGAGTAAAATATTTATTGAGGAAGACTAAAAGGATATTTTATAGCTTGTTAAGAAAAACAATGTATTAATAAAAATGCTGTTTATATCTGAGATGGCAATGTAGATGGAAAACATGTTGTATAGTAAGATATTTAAAACTTTTAAGAAATATTTAGTGACACTTCTCATATAAATCAGAACAGAATTTGTTACTTGATCATATTTTATCTATTTGAGATAAAAAATTATAAAACCAACAATCTAAAATTCATATAAATTTTAAAACTGTGGCAAAAGTAAGCAATAGTAAGTAAATATAAGATAAAGCGCAAAGAAGTATTATAATAGAGCAGAGTGAAATAGAAAAGAGCTTAAAAGACCATATCTGGCACCTACTCAGCAAATACTCAGAACTATACTTTCTAAAATCTTCATTACTGAACTTGGTATCTCATATACAACTAGCACAATAGCGTTTTAATTTGTGAAAAAATACTAGATGCTTAGTAAGTTAGAATATAAAATTGGTTTTATCTTTTAATAATCAAGTAATGCCTTTGTAATAATCAAGAGGAAGTATACACTTTAAACAATCTCTAGACCAAATTATTAAAATATTCAGAAATGTTAGGTGTATAGGCATATTAACTGACTTCAAAGTTCAAATATATTTAAACTATTTTAGAGGCAAGTAAACATAAATAAACAGCAAAAATTTACCCTAAATCATTTTTGAAATTATATAGGTTAAGGAAGAGAAAAAAAAAATATAAGCATAGAAAGCTCTTGTTTCACTTTTCATGCTAAGAAAATGTCCTTCAATACTAACCCTTCTTATTCTTTCAAGAGAAACTGAAGTACTTTTTTGGATAAATGTTCAAATTGTAGGATGCTATTTACTACTGGAAGCAGTCATGAATTAAAAGGTCGTTTGTGGGTCGGGCATGGCTGCTCACGCCTGTAATCCCAGCACTTTGGGAGGCAGAGGCGAGAGGATTACCTGAGCCCAAGGTTTCGAGACCAGTCTGGGCAACATGGCAAGACCTCATCTCTACAATAAATCAAAAAAATTAGCCAAGTGTGGTGGTGCACACCTGTAATTCCAGCTACTTGGAAGGTTGCCATGGAAGGACTGCCTGAGTCCAGCAGGTCAAGGCTAGAGATGGCCGTGAGCATGCCACTGCCCTTCAGCCTAGGTGACAGAGTGATACTCCAACAGTCTTTCTATTTGTATTTAGGCTTCAATGTGCAATATGCTAGCGTAACTTTGGACATCTGCCTACTCATTATTTAGCCAAATAATGGCCAGCTTCAAAAACAAGATAGGAGATCATGTGTCATCACCACTTAGATAATGAGATCAAATTTTGTCTTCCGACCAGTATTTACCAGAACTTTGATAGAAGGGTATTAGCAAATAGCCACATAGTAGCAAAGCAGCACCTTATTCCTTATTTGTTGTAGCTCCCTTAAACTTACAGAGGTGGGAGTATTGGCACCATTGATTTTAGGCATTCTTAGGTCAGCAAGCCAATACCCTCAAATTGCAGCAAAATGTATCCTTTTCCTACTTTAGGTACTTGTTTATAAATGTGCCCACAAAGACAACTTGTTCATTAGCAGGTACCTGGCTAAAGATTCAGTTACACCCAAGGATCATCAGGGACTACAAGATTTCTGAAAATTTTCCAAGAGTGAGAGGTGTTTACTTCCTCATCGTATCATCTCTTGAAATTTTATACTGAAAGTGGATGCAGCTTGGATTCCTGAAACCTGACACCTCATTAAGATGAAAATAAGGACAAGTGTGAATAGTGAGTGGTAGAATAATGACTTAGTTGTTGGAATTCTGAGACAACTTGTTAGCATCTTATCTTGAAGCCCAAAGCCTTGGTGATGGTTAAAATGTTGGATAGTCTAGAAATTATTTATGGCTAATCTTACATGTGAAAAACAAAATGTGTGGGTAAAAATCATCTCATGCATTCATTTTCAGAAAAGAAATGGGAAAGGATAGAGTCACATATGGCAAAGTCACATATGGTAGAGGGTTACTGCTTTGATTCTGCCTCCTGTGAAAACATATGCAACTGATTGACACAACAGAGTGTACACAAGGGGTGGCCAAGAGGAAAACAGGAATTGTTCGTATGTAAATAGCATTACACATTAGCAACTGCAGAGTTGGAATATTGACTCTCATGGCCAGACAAAGGTGCGTAGATTTCTGACTTTCTGTCTGCCAGAGGTCAAGAGAGATGTAAAGCAAACCAGTCAGCCCTGGTTTTGGCAGGCAAGATCGAGATAGAAATGAAAAATGATGAAATTCTGAAGGGAAAATGGTCTTTAACTATCTCAAAATTATAGAGGATAAAATGAACATTTTGTTAGTATCATAACTCAACTTTTTATTAGATATATGCTCAATTATTTTACTAGATAAGAATATAATATGTATACAGCATATAGATGCTATATATAGGAGTCTCCTCTTATGGGGGAATATGTTCCAAGACCCCCAGTGGATGCCTGAAACCACAGATAGTATCAAACCCCATATATACTATGTTTTTTCCTACACATACATGATGTATGTGTAGGATATTATATAATATGAAAAGTTTAATTTATAAAATTAAGTATAATGCAAGATAAATAATGGCAACTAACAATAAAAGATAACAGGTATTATAGTATGCCAGCATCACTACTCTTGTGCTTTGGCACCATTTTTAAGTAACATAAGAATGACTTCAACATTAAACACCGAGAGACTGCCACAGACTATCTGAAAACTGAGGTGGTTACTAAATGACTAATTGGTAGTTAATATATGCAATATGGATACACTGGACAAAGGAATGATTCATGTCCTGGGTGGGGCAGAGCTGTATAGTGAGAGATTTCATCCAGTTACTCAGAATAGTTACTCAGAATATTTATAAACCTATAAATTGTTTATTTCCAAGATTTTCCACTTAACATTTTTTGGACTGATGTTTGCTGCAGGTAACTGAAACCACAAAAGCAAAACCTGGGATAAGGAGGAATTATTGCACACAAAGAAAAAATGAGCTACTGACAGAAAATATTTAGAATTTAAGAGTAATCAAAATGAAAAATTAGTCTTTCCTCTATTTTCAGTTTTGAAAAGATTTTTGAATTGTGTTAACAATTTCAACCTTTTCCTATAAAGCTAGTTAATCAATGAGAACATGTCTTCTATTGACTAGAAATATGCAGAGTGTGCCAAAAAGCAGATACACATTTTAAGAAAGAATTGTAATACTCAATTTATACTGATAACAAAAGATGAATACAAATCAAATTTGACTTCTACAACTATAAGAGGTGTTCAAAGTGATTATCAACAGCGTCCAGACTCTTCTGATTACAGCAAGTTACTAAGGACTTGTTGCTGTCCAAGGCCTCTTGGATCTTCCCTTGTACACATCACCCATGCATCTCAAACATATCATGAATGTGTGCAATTTTCAGGCTTGTGGGAGGTTCTATCGCATACTCATGACTCCATTGTCCACAACTTTCCCAAATTTCAAATACCATTTTAAAATGGACTTGCCCTCCTTGAATGACAACCGTGCCTTCTCCATTTTCTTTGATTGTCCTGCCTGTCACATGATGACACTAGCATTCATTTAAAGAATGCCATCTTTTGAGCAATTGAGCAAACATCATACTATACATTGCTACTGTGATTCAATTCAACTTTGAAAGTAATACATAGATAACAACTCTTAAAATGTGTATACATCTTTTGGCATCCCCGGTATATATTACAGTGAATGCCAAAATCGTTTTTGACAGTTTGGGGTTTATTTTTGTCTGATCTACTTTAAACATGACAACCATCCATTTCTGTTCCATATGTCTTAACTTCATCTGCATTTATATGACATTATTACCAATAAGAACAATAAGTAGTAATAATCAGAATGTCCTATATTGCAGCATAGAGTGTGATCATCTTTATGTATTTTTAGTAGTATATTATTTATCAGTAGATTACAGTAATGTACAAAATCTAAATACATAAAATGAAGCGAGCCTAGAAATCCATGCACTCATCCCAATCCTCTCCATTCAGCGATTAGTTGGGTAACTACATACTACTATCACAGAAAGATTAAAAGTCACAGATACGAGTCCTCTATCCACCATTGAAAAATATGTTGCTCTCTCTGTAATCTCAGTCTCCTCATCAGTAAACTGGTGTTAAAGGATGAAGGAGAGATGGTTATTAAGATAAGCAAATCCGATAATTTGATGAAAGCATGTTATAAAGCTTTTTAAGTATTATGTTGTATTATTACATTTATTTATTTGTTTTGTTTGTTTATTTATTTACTGAAGTTGGAGGGTCTCACTCTGTCAGTCAGGCTAGAGTGCGATGGCACGATCAAGACTCACACAGCAGGCTCGACTTCCTGGGTTCAGGCGATCCGTCTGCCTCAGCCTGCCAAATAGCAGGGACCACAGGTGTGTGCCACCATGCTGGGCTATTTTTTGACTTTTGGTGGAGCTGATGTCTTGCTATGTTGCCTGGGCTGGTCTAGGACTCCTGAGCTCAAGCAATCCTCTCGCCTTGGCCTCATATAGTGCTGCGATACAGGCACGAGCTACTGTGCATAGTCTATTATTGCATTGTTGTTGTTCACAACAACAAAACATGCTTGTCTCCTTTATGAACTCTGATGAGTACTTAGAATGCAACTGGGTCACTATAGTTCCCTACATCAAATACACATTTTACAAATTTGTCCATACAAAGGTAGAGGGTTTTATTGCCCTAGTAATTATTCATGAATATTGTTGTCTCAGGCTACTTTGAGAATCAAAAAAAAAAAAAAAAAGTTAAAGCAATCATGTAGAGATAGATGATTTCAGAGTGAAATGGTATGATGACTAAAACCAAGTATAAGGAATCTCACTTTTTCCTTCATAAATTGTTTCTTTAAAAAAACCTGTTAACTATTTCACATGGTTATATTGTTCTAGTAATAAGATAAAAAGAAAAGATAGTGGTTATCATTATTATGCCAATTCATAATATCAATATTATGATATTATCTTGAATGCTTATTCCTGTAGATGATAAACAGTTTCATTTTCAAAAAAAGTCCCACTCCCATTATGCCATGTGTATGAAACATATTTAGTGAAGGAGACACGATGAATATTTATAGCACAAATTGAAATAATATGTGCTCAGATCTTTGAGACTGAGTAGAATATAACTTAAGCATTCATCTTTAGCATTTATGAGTCTTCTGATAAAATCTATCAGAAGCACGCATAAAAGTTATTAACACCAATGATGCAACCATGCATCTCATATTGATAAAAATATACAGTGTTCTTGGCTATCATTCTCTGCAAGTTGCATTTGTACACGATGCAGGCCGATTTACCTATCAGCCACAGGGAGTTGTTGGGAGTGGATAGGAAGTGACTAGCTTGAGACAATTTGATTTCTGAGTTCCTCAACTGGGTACGGTACTTTTCACTTTCTTTACTTGTATGGTTTTTGTAACATTAGGGATACCTGGAAAATGTTCCTCATTTACTTCATAATAGTGTTTTTTCACATTTTATGAAATTGCCTCTCTTAGAGTCCACGTATTCTCATTGTTATTCACAATTCCTGCTGGAAATGCAATACTGCAGTAACTCACATTTCCCTGATCTTAAGAATATGCCACATAATCATGTGAGTGTTGTGGAATCAGGAGATGAGCAATGATAATAAGTTTGAATTTGATTTTGATAAATAATCAATTAGTATTAATTTTCCTGGGTGCTTACTCTGTAGCCTTAAATCTTTGTGGTGAATATTGGTATAACTCCTGGCAGACCAAACAGGGATTGGTAGATTTGGACAGACAAGCACATCTGTAGAGTTCAATATGTGATTTTGCTTATTTTGTTAGAAAGAACTTGCTTACTTCATGCTATGAACAACATGTTAGGTATTTTTCTCTTTTTGTCAGAGGTGGTTGACATACTTTCACTGGTTAGCATCTTTTTTTGTACATTATTAATATCATATATTCTTTAGTCAAAAGATGTCCTTGATAAACATTACATACAAAGTACTCCACGATAGCCTTTTTGAAATCACCCAAGGTTTAATGCTGACACCAATCATGCTATTTACTATCTGTATTCTCATTGTTCTGTTTGATTTTTTGTGGTTTTCTTTTTTTTATTGTTTTCTTTTAAAGATGTGGAGTACAATTCAGGGTTAAGTATACAAAGGTTCATTATGCGGATACCCTTGCTGATGAGGTACTTAAATTTAATATAGGTTCTGGTTGTCAGCTGCCAAGGTTTTTAAATTAACAATATTATTATGAT
>CAUYQG010087864.1:0-31393 GCA_963574415.1 Tarsius wallacei | reverse complement strand
TTCTATTGTCTTAGAATCATTTACCTGCCTTTGATTTTTTTTGAGATGCTAGATTTTGCTTTAATTGGCCTGATTATATATAAAATTAATTACTGCTTCTCCTTCAGTTTTATTGATATGTGGTTCACAAATACAAGTTTCACATATTCAAGGCATATAAGGTAATGTTTTTAAATTGGCATCTAAAAGGTGTAGGGAAGCCTATAACTAACCTTGAAAAATTCTGGTCAAATATGTTCTTTCTTCTCATTCCAACTTTATTCTCAAACTCTTGTTTGTTGTGGAAAATGTTGGTATCCTATGCTGCAAAAAAGTTATCATAGTTAATAATATTTTTTTTTAGAGAAGTTTAATGTTTGGGGTCTAACTCCTGCTACGCAATAATTATCTCAAATTTCCTTTCAACCAACTCCAGCAGGTCATTTAAATACCTTTGTGATACTGAAAAACTTTCATAATATAGCGCTGATATTTAAATATATACAGAATTTAACTATAGGATTTACTATTATTCCAAGACCGTCATGTTGGTCCAAGGGTCCATAATTTCTTCCCTGAATTATTCCAATGAAATCTTAACTATCTCTCTGTTTCTGACTTGACCTCTTCCTGTCCCCAGTCTATTTTTAAGAAAAAGGCAAGGTGCTACTATTAAATTATAAGGTATACCATGGCACTTTTCTGCTCCAGACTTCCCATTATTTATAATTTCAGTCAGACTAAAACAAGAACTGTAAACATTTTTAACAGTCTGCATAATCTGGCTCTCCCTGACCTCTCTTTTCTCATCTCTCACCACCTCTCCTCTCACTGACTTTATTCCAGCATTTTTAGTGTTCTCTACGTTCATCAAACTTATCAGGCTTTTGCTCAGCTCAAAGCATTTGCATTTGCTGTTTTCTCAGTAGGGAATGTTTCTCCATAAGATGTACATAGCCTCATTTTATTTGCCTTAGACCTTTATCAAAAAAATCAGATTCTCAGTGAACTCTATCCTGGCTACCTTACATAAAATTTTAGCCACCTTCCTGATGCTATGTTATTTATCTCTGCTTTATTTTCTTGTTTGCTGTTATCATCATCTACATTTTTATAACTCATTTATTAATTATTTGTTTTCTTCACAACAATGTAAGAACTGTGAAGGCAGGGATTGGTTTTCTTTCTATTCGCTTCCTAGAATGCATATTACAATCACTTAATAAATAGCTCTTTAGCCTGGCTCAGTGATTCAGCCTGTAATCCCACGCCCTGGGTGACTGAGGTGAGTGGATTGCCTGAGCCCGCGGGTTCGAGACCCACCTGGGCAACTTGGTGAGTCCTCATCTCTACAATAAATCAAAAAATTAGCCAGGTGTGGTAGTGTGTGCCTGTACTTCCAGCTACTTGGAAGGCTGAGGAGGAAGGATCGCTGGAGCCCAGCAGGTCGAGGCTGCGTTGGCCGGCAGCGACCACTGCACTCCAGTCTGGGTGACAGTGAGACTCCAATCCCCCCCAAAAAATAAATAAAAAGAAATAGTTCTTTAATAGTTGAAAATACATACAAATAGTCTAATATGTGGCCACTTACTGTGAAACTGAAATTGGTTCACCATAAATAATTTTATACATAAAAGTGTTTATTGAAATTGGATTTATTTTGTAGCTCCTTATTCTTCATATAGATAGTTTTTCATTTGCAAGGCTGTAATAAGCACAGATTTCAGTTACCACAGATTAGTTAAATAACACCAGTCTCAACAACATGGTTCAAATTTCAGTTACTATGGCATATTGACTGCAAGTAATTGCATAAAGTTCAAACTTTGCTGCCATCAACTCAATCCACAAATCATTATGTCGATTGCAGATATGCATCATGATCAGTGACCAATCACATCACTTCTTTTAAAATCTGTTGGAGTTGGGCCTACATATACATTATTCAGTTCACGCACAGATGCAAAGTGCGTATTGAATTTTTGTCATCCAGTGATAAACCCATATGACATCTTGCAAAAAAGGGACAATAAAAATACAGAATTAACCACAAAGATAAATGTGTAGCATAGAAATGAACAGTGATAACACTAGAAGTGAAATCTGAATCAACATAAGTGAAATTTTAGAAAAAATACCCAACCATGGGAATGTTGACACTGCTGCTATTTGAGAGCTTCTAGATATACTGCCAAAGAAATTTAGTGCAAACAAACTTAGAAATATAAAAGAGGAAAGTGTCTGTGACAAAAAGATGAAGTCCCAGAGAAAGAAACAGTGGCAAAAATCTTCACATTAAAGGAACACTTAAGAGTGTTTTATGTAATTGCAAGGGCAAAGGATAAAATATTGAAGTGATCCAAATTTAGAAAGAACTATTAGCAACTTTCCCAGACATAATCAAGATGTTCTGTCTCTACTCTCTCTCTCTCTCTCTCTCTCCCTCTTTCTCTCACTTTCTTTCTCCTTCTATCTCTCTTACTCTCATAAGTTATAGGATAAGATGATAAACACTGATCAAATTACTCCTGATTAGTTATTTACAAATAAATAAAACATTTAACTCACAACATTTCTAAAGCTTTAATAATAGTGCATTAAATAAATATTAGTTGTATTTTTTCATTGTTAGCTGACAGCAAGAGACTTTTTTTGTGATGGGTCTAACTCTGTCTCCCAAGTTGACACAACTGTGGCTTAGCACAGCCTTGAAGTCCTAGGCTCAGGTGATCTTTTAGCCTCAGTCTCCTGAGTAGCTGGGACAACAAGCACATGCCATCACATCCAGATAATTTTTTTTTTTTTTTTGAGTTGGAGTCTCACTCTGTCGCCCAGGCTGGATTGCAGTGGCCGCTCCTGGCCACCACAGCCTCGACCTGCTGGGTTCCGGCGATCCTTCCGCCTCAGCCTTCCAAGTAGCTGGAACTACAGGCGCGCGCTACCACGCCCGCTAATTTTTTGATTTATTGTAGAGATAAGGTCTCGCTTGCCCAGGCGGGTCTCGAACCCGTGGACTCAGGCAATCCACTCACCTCAGCCTCCCAAAGGCGCGGGATTACAGGTTGAGCCACTGAGCCCGGCTATATCCAGATAATTAAAAAAAATTTTTTTTTTGTATAGATGAGGTCTTGCTATGATGACTAGGCTGGCCTCAAACTTCTGGGCTCAAGTGATTCTACTGCCTCTATTTCCCAAACTGCTGGAATTACAGGCGTGAACCACCATATCAGGTCAAGATAATTGTTAATTTTTTACAAAAGTTTGATATTAAAAATGTTTTAAGAGTCAAAGAACAACTACTAAGATCACTTTGCATGGTTTCTGATGCCTTCATGGTTGTTATATTCCTGCACTACCACGCAGAGTGAGGACTGCATATATTTAAGTGTTCTGGGATTTTTAGCTTGTAGAAAACCTGTATTTATCTTTTATCAGTAACATGCTTCTGCAGATCAATTACTTTACCTTTCTGAATCTCAAGTGTCTCAGAATCAGCTTTACTAGATTATCTCAAAGTGACTGCCCCACTTCAAGTTGTTCTATCTAAATAACTTTTCCAGAGATTAATTTTGCAGTATTTGCTATGCTTCTGTTCGAGTCTGTGATATGAAAGAGGTTGGTCTGGAATTTGAAAAACAACATTTTCATTCTTAAAAAGATTGACTATTGTATATGTTTTTTCTAATATATTGATTTGGCTTGCTTCTATGAAATATAAGTGTAAATCCAGATTTTTGTTTTATATTAGAGATTCTCAAACAATATTATTTCAAGAATTTTTATTTAATGTAGCTGATTTGGATTTTTATTTAGTTTATCTTATATAATATGTATAAATAGGTATATCTTGATTTATCTGCATGCTTTCTGGAATGACATTTATTTAACTCTTAATATCAATAGAACCATCTACTTCTTTGCTGTCATACTATCTTGGTAAGAAGTATTAGTAGTAAATATTTCTTGAGCTTTTACTATGTTATTTATAGATATTTGTTTCCAACTGATTCTCACCATCCTCTTCGAAAATGACATTATTACTATTTTAAAAACAAACTGGCCGGGCTCAGTGACTCAGCCTGTAATCCCAGCATTTTGGGAGGCCAAGGTGAGTGGATTGCCTGACCCTGCAGGTTTGAGACCAGACCAACTTGGCGAGACCTCGATTCTACAATAAAAATTAAAAAATTAGCAGAGCATGGTAGCACGCTCCTGTAGTTCCAGTTACTTGGAAGGCCGAGACGGAAGGATCGCTTGGAGCCCAGCAGGTCAACGCTGGGGTGGCTGTGAGTGTGCCACTGCACTCCGGCCTGGATGACAGAGTGAGACTTGAACTCAGTAAACAAACAAACAAGCAAATAAACAAATAAATTGACGTTCATAAAGTATAGGTAACTTGGTCACAATTAACTCCATTTATGCTTTCTACTTAATTAATCTTTCTACTAATCTCTTCATGATAATATTAATTTGAGTGTTTGAGAAGTGCTGATTGGATGAGAGAAAAACAACAAAAGCATCATGTTAAACTGCAACTGATAAACAGCCTTAGATCATTTTTTGCCCATGCAGAGACAGAATGCTTTTCAAATATATAATGCCTCTGTTTCTCCTTTTCCCCCTTCTTCTTATTATTATAAAGAAACAAGAACACCACCACAAACAACAAAACAGAGATCCAAACATGTATTTGAAATATGAAATTATTTAATGTTTACAACTAATGCAACATTTTTTATGACATTTTGTGGACCATATCAATCTGCTCTGTTGTCTGAATGCAGCTCGAGTGCTGGCATTTTTCTGACATGTGCATTAGAGGGTCAGCAGAAAGACTTTAATCCAGATCTGGTCAACCAGCATGTAGCTACTGGACAGGTGCCTTTCACAGAGCACTGGCTGTATCAGGCTGTGCGCACACTCCCATTCTGCTCACATTTTAACTCATAAACTCATATTTTGTTACTTTATAGTATCTGTATTTTATTTTATCAGACCTCATACAATTCTCCACTAATATGTTATAGTGAAAATTTTACCTTCAGATGACTAAAATTAAAGACATTTGACAATTAGATCATGTTTTGTTGTTTTTTTCTTGCTTAATTTATTTAAGGCTAGTCAAATCAAGCAGTAGAAGTGGAAAAAAAAGAAATCTGTTACTGGTTGGGAACAATTAGTTGTAAACACTATTCCACTTACAGCAGTTTTGTTTGGTTTATTTTCAAGGCATTTTCCCAACTTCCCCAAAATGAATTTTAAAAAGAGGCAATGGAATGAGTCTTCCTGATTGGGGTTTCTTGTCAACAACTTTATTAAAAATGAAAACTAAGGTGCCCACCACATCATACGAAATATTTCATAGCTAGACATGCTCTCATCCAGAGCTCTCCTCCATGCTCTCCTCCATGTCCATATCTTATCAATTTTAATGTGGTGGTACACAGCTATCTTTCAGGTAAGGAGATATAATATCTCATTTTATTTATAAGTAAAATAAAATAACTTTCTCAAAGCCACACAGAGTTTTCATGAAACATGTGTCAAGTGGTTATTGTTATATTAAACAAAGAAGTTCTGAATTTTCCTACTTAATATTATTACTGACGTATTTTTTTTAAGTGTCTATTTTAAAAATGAAATCATGGATATTTATCAATAACATCTAAGATTTTATAAGCTTCCAGGTTAGCTTGTAACCTTCGTTTAAATTATAAGAAGGAATCTGCTTATTTGGGAAGAGAGGTATATTAGAAAATATAGCAAATAGGATTGCCTTAAACTGTAGCTGTGTAGTTTTGATGCCATGGCAGTCACAATTAGGGTTTCTTTTGGACAATGTACTTCATTCTTTGCTTCAGAAACTCATCTAGATTTCCTGATTTTGTCCTCATTATCACCTTGGTCTTTTAGTTTCTTATTTTAAACAGTCTCTGCAATTTTGCTAGCCTGCCTGTTCTGAATTCAATTGGAAAAGTAGTATCTGTTGAATTATTTCTTTCACTTTCATTTATCAGTCTAATTGGTTTCTGATTTTTAAATTCTTGGAATACGAACTACCTTCCTATACAATGTATGCTAAAATTTGGAGATACTAAAAGCCAATCAAGACTGCATTTTTTTAAATAAAATATTTTTAATATTCTTTTCCTATGCACACAGTTTTTTCTGCCAGCTTTATCATCACATATTTAGCTACTATATATATATATATCCATCATATATATTTGTGAATTTAACTTAGTTATCTTCAAATACTCTGAATTGAATATGTTACAAATAGGGAAATTAGCATATTTATTTCTACCTGTGACTTTACAAATTATTGAAACTTTTATATGCCATCAAATTTATTTAAATAATATGATAAAAATAATGAATCCCATGCACATAAACATAACTTTTCTAGTTGGAAATCTGCTTAGATTTAAATTCATAATAAAAGTTATATAATTATTTATTGAATTAAATACTTCTACGTAATACTGATCTAATATATTAAAATATTTTTAATAATTGTGAGAACTGAGCCACTAATGCTAAATTTTGTTTTTACATATACTGAAAACTATCTATAGTTATAATTTTAACTGAATAATTCATATAAACTAAAAACAATAATATAAAATATTACAGTCATCCCTCAGTATCCATTGGGTATGGATTCCCAGACCTCTTTGGATACCAAAATCCACAATTACTCTAGTTAATGATATATGATAGCATAGTATTTGTATGTAACTTATGCACATCCTTTGTATACTTGAAATCATTCCTAGATTACTTATAATACTTAATGCAATGTAAATGCCAAGGAAATATTTGTTATACTATATGTGTAGAGAATAATGAGAAGAAAAAAAGACTGTGCATATTCACTAAAGGTACAATTTTTTTTCTAATATTTTCCAGCTGCAGCCAGTTGGATTCACTGATGTGAAACTTATGGTGATAGGGCCAACAGTAGTATATGATACTTTACATTAGAGTAACAAAGCCATATTTTGAACATTTTCTGTTTTCTTCCTGGTAGTATTTTTTGGCTTATTTGCCACATTTTCAATATGGAGTAACATCTTACCACTTCAGCTAAAACTTGTGTTCAGAACTCACCTTATCCTTCCTTGTTAAGCTGATGAATAGTGGATAGTTTTATATCTATTTTGTTCAGACCAATTCATTTATTTTCCCATAGGTCAAATAAATGTGTTTTGCTCGGTCTCATCTGACACATTGTTCCCCCTCACTTTTCTCCTCAAAATAGAGAAAATTACTATTTCCAAAGATTTTTGATCTTTTATTTTAAGGATGCTATGTGGAAATGAATGCCTGGATTTGTAAACTGTTAGTGCTAATGGAGTTTTCTAGCCAGAAAACAAGATATATTGAAGGACAAAGGAATGGCATGACTGCCCAGACAATTGAGATCCTTACACAGGCAAAGACAAAATGCAGTGGAGGTTGGGAAGGACAGAAATCAAAGGAATTCAGCTGACAAGTTAAAAAAGAGTTTAATGAGTTGATTGCCAGTTGAGCCTAAACTGGAATGCAAACTCTCTCAGAGTTCAGTAGATGCATTGATATACCCAGGGTAGTAGATTAGAGAGACTTAAAGGGAACTCTTTTGTGAGTAGGTTCCTGGGGATGGAATGGGGAGATGGAGATCTGCTGATGTCTGCTCTCAGTCTTGCTCCAAGGACAAAGTCTGATTTCTGTAGAGAATGAGGCTAAGCCTGACTGTACAAAGTGTTTGTATGAAAAAGTCAGTAAGATTCAGGACACATAAATTAGGCCAGGTGACGCTGATGTCAAAAAAATGACACATTCCCTTTCTTTAAGAGGACAATGATTTCTGCCAATTTCTCACCATTTGTCACCAATGATGCAAAAGCTTTGATTAACAATTAAACATTTTCCATTTTAGAAGACATTCTGAAAAGGAAAAAAAGAGCTACTTTTAACTTCTGTGATACTTTTATAAAATTGCAAAAAGCTCCCACAGATACTTTAATTTCCTCTGGATGGAAACTATAACATTGGTTTTGTTAGAATAAAACTATTTATTGCAATTTGCCAGATTATTGCCATAGTAGATAGGAAATCCATTCTCTCTGAGGTGAAAAGTCTGTCCCTGGGTGCATGTAACACAATCTCACACAACAGTAGGTGGCAGTTCTGGTGGGGAAGGAGCATTTTCTGAGAGAACAGTAGCAACGAAGTCAAGGAAAATAGAAAGGTGATACAGTCAAGTAGCTCATAGGCATGGATAAGACCAGTGTGGAACAACATGAGTATATTTTTCTGGGTGAGGGTTTGACCCTTCTTGAGTTTCAGAAATAAACAAGGTAAAATTTTATAGGAAATTCCACGGGAAGCTAGCCACTAAAATAGTGAGTATCAACATTATAGTATTCCTTAATTATAGATTTTGACAGGGTACATTACAATTTCTTTCTCTTTTCACAAGAGGATTTAAGTCAACTTTTAAGTGTGTGCCACCACAATTTTTATTTAACGATGAGATTATTAGAAGAAAATACATGCAAAAATAAATAAATAAATAATAAATGTAAGTCAAGCCCCTGGGTATTAGTTTCCATTATTCAACCTCTTCATGTCACTCCTATCATGCTATTTGCATGATACCTTAATTGCTTACACATTAGAGTATTGTTACACAACTGTAGACAATTAGAGAAAATTTATACAATGTTTGCAACTTTTGTTTCTTTATTTCCACAGAATCATTTCTTTTTTTTTTCTCCCTATGAACATTCAAACTTCACTTATCCAGACTACTCTAAATTCAAAAAACACCATATTCTTTCATTTGTAGTCAAGGATGCAAATGTGGTTGGAGAAAATTGTAGTGAATACGCAGTGGGCTTTAAGTGCATAACAAACTCCCTAATATAGAAAACAGTCTTTTCTATCCTGGGTCTACACAAATACATGTTCTAAATTTGTAATTTAAAAATGAAGAAGTTCACATGACTTTACCTGCTTCTTCAGCAGAGTATTTGTTGCTGGAATTACTTGTTAACCACAGAAAGACACTAATGAGAAACTGCCATGGCAATCTTAGGAATTCTACAAAAGTCTCAACTTGTAAAATTTGTATGTCATCAGGTTGAGTTCATCTTGTTTAAAACATTGTCATTATTTCTTTCTTGCCTATATAGGATGAAAATATAAGGATCTTGCTATCCAAATACATATAATAGTTTTTCTCATACTTGATTCATTAATTGGAAGCATATTTTGAAATTTCTGACCCTTACAAGCTGTGAAAGTTCAAGATTATCAGTTCTCTATGCAACATTCTATATGTTGCAGACTGCAAGGCAGTCACACTTTCAAGGAGACTCTGCAGATCATTATGGGCTCCATGAAGACTCACCTCACAAGGCTAATACATAGCAGATGAACAATTGTTAAGGAGTTGCCATAGAGACCATGTTATTGAAAACCAAGATGAGATTTTGTGGAAATTCCGTATGTATCATTTGAAGTATTTTTATACTGATGACTATTGCCATGCATACTGTGTAATTTAAATTGCTTCTAAGATGCTTTGTATATTTTACTCAATTGGTTTACTGTTTCAATTCCAGAGTTCAGAAAATGATCCTTTCTTGTCAGACACTTTATTTCTTAAGAAGGATGAACTAGATTTATTAATTACTCTAAGATCTTGTGTCTTTTATTTCTTTTTTGTCAGCCTTGTATACTTTTTTCCTATGGCCTTCAGTCCTCTATTAAACTTTCTAAGAATAGGACCCTTATCATTCTTGCATTTTTCTTCTATCTTTCATAGCATCATCACAGTTCAAGGCAAGAGATAACAATTCAGTGCAAATAGATTTCTTTCTTGCCTTTCTTCCTCCTTCTCTGCCTCTCTTCCTCTTTCTCTCTCTCCCATTTTCTCTTCCTTTCTCCTCTTTTCTTCTTTTTTCCTTCCTCCTTTCCTCCCTTCCTTCCCCGTTTCCCTTATCCTTCCTTTTGTCTTTTCCTCCCCTCCTCCTCTCCTCCTTTCCTTCCTTCCTCCTCCCCTTATTCCCTTTGTTCCTTTTGGAGATATATATATATATATATTTTTTTTTTTTTTTAAAGTATGAACATAGATTTAGCAAACTACTTGATTACAATAATCACATTGTCCCTGATCTTTGGGTATGATATGAGAGACCACAATAATCACTTACAGGAGGGAAGAAAGGAAAATGGGAGGACAGGAGTGCATAAGTAGAGATTCTGACAACTTTTACCAACCACTAAAATAACCGTAATTGATTTATTCCCATGACTCAAGTGTGGCCTTTGATTAGCAACATTTGCATTAGCACCATCACTGTCACATTAGAAATGTGAATTTTTTCGACCCACTCTAGAGGCACATCAAAATTTTGAGAGCTTGAGACTGACAATCTGGGTTCTAAAAGGCTTTTTTAGTGATTATAAAACATGCTAATGTTTGAGACCCACTAAGCTCTGAAACCCTGCATTCACAGGTAGGAAACAGAAGACAAAGAAGTTCTGTGGTGGTTCAAGGTCATATAGTTAACTAATTTGAATATTGTTGTTTACATTCTCAGGTTCCCTTTTTCCATTTCATCAGATAACTTTTTACAAGTTCACTTGTAATTTTGTTAGGCAATTGTTTTTCCTCCTTGAATTCAACATATTCTTAAGATATTTTGCATATAAAAATCATTGAGCATGTACAATAAACACATATGTAATCCTTAGGGATCTGAATTGGCTACATGATTCCTGAATATTCAGCTCTCAATCTTCTACTATGCTTCATTTTACAATTTATTTTTTAATTGACAATTTATTTTTTCTTCTTGCATTTACAGCTACTATAAAGTTAAAGCAAAGCTACTCAAATGACATTTTCTTTTATTAGGACAACTTGATTTCTTTCTGATGACACACTATATTTTCACAAAACACATTTCTCTACTTTAGCATGACAGCACCTTACAAACTTGAAATCCTTGTTGACACATCTTTCTATGATACGGATTCTTCTGTTTTTATTTATACAGATCTGCCTACTGGGTTTGTTTATATATACTTGAACTACTTGGTAGGAAAATGTCTGCATAATAGTTTAAAAATTAACATGAGTAAAAGGAAACCCTAATGATTCTTTCCTCAGAAATAAAACTTTGTTGATACTAAAAATTTCACCCAGTCTACTCACTATGGATGACTGTATGAGCATCTTTCTTCCTTCCTCCTTTTTATATTTGTCAAGAGAAAAGTAATTTTTTAATAAGTTTTCCAATAAAAAAGATAAGTTGACAATAGCTAAATACTATGTGAAGATAACTTAAAGACAACTGACTATTATAAGTTTTAGCATCTTATCTGGAAAACGAATACAGGCATCATTTCTTAAGGGCCACCATTACCACATATGGGTTAGGTCAAAAAGAACTATGTATATTGATTAGGAGTATGGTTTGACATATGGTAGGCAGAATAGCAGCCTTCCTAAAAATGTCCATGTTCTTGTCCCTGGAATCCATGAATATATTAGACTGAATGGCAAAGGGAAATTAACGTTAAAGATGGAATTATGTTTGCTAATTCACTGGTGTCAATTAGAGAGATTATCCCGAATAGTCACAAACATTCTTACAAATGAAAGAAGAAGACGACAGATGTGGGGAGTCAAAGAAAGATGTAGCTACAAGAAAAGTCAGAGAAATGTAATGTTTCTTATGTTGAAGATGGCATAAGGGGACGACAAGCCAAGGAATGTGGTCAGTGTCTAGAAGATGAAAAAGTCAAGTAAACAGATTGTCTTCTAAAGTTTTCAGAAAGTAATATAGCCCTACCAACACTTTGATTTTAGCCTAGTGAGAATCATTTAGGACTTCAAACTACAAAACTGTAAGATAATAAATTTGTGTTGTTTTAAGCCATTAAATGTGTGACAGCTTATCACACACCAACAATAGAAAACGAATACAGGTAATACTATAGATCTGAATTTGTATCTCAGTTTTCTGTCTTACTAGTTGTGTCCTTGAGCAACTTTCTTAAACTGTGTTAAGCTTCTGTTTAGTCATCAACAAATGACATAGAATAAGTGCCTACATAGTAACATTGCCTTAGGAATTAAGTAAAAAAAATATATAAATTACTTGTCACTGGCCTTAGCATATGCACATAGCAGCTATTGTGTATAAAGGTAGAATTTTGATAGATGATTAGAAGGCAAACATTTCTTTAAAATATGGTCCTATATTGAACCCTAAATATGTCTCAATAAAAGTGACTTTTGTATAAATTCCTTTGCAAAAATCTTATACTGAATTTTGAATATTTATTATGAATATGTGCCATTAAATTAGTTGCATTGAGAACTAATATATTTTTGAGTGAAAAGGGGATTTTAGAATTTATCTAGTCTAAGTAACTAAACTGATTTTAGTTTGTGTATTTCTAGCTACTGTCACAAACAACACAACATTTTTGTAGTAACTTCTTAGATTAATAAATAAAACAAAGCACAATAAAAATTCCTTTAGTAATGGATCAATGCACATGTTTGTGTTTCATTATGGCTTTATCAAATGACACAAGGATCAAAAATGTCTGTGAAGACTTTCTATTTCTCTGAGTTCAACTGGAATTTAAGGAAAGGAAGATTGGGAAAGATACTTCCCCTTCTTAACCGTTTTTCACTAGAAGTTGCACATCTCACTTGTGTTTATATTTTCTTTGGAAAGTTAGTCATGAAGCTTCATCCAAGTATAAGAATGGTTTCAAAATATGGTCCCTAGCTGGTAAAAATTGCTCAGCAACAATTCTAAACTACTGAAAGAGATGTGTGCTTTCTTGGTGAGTAGTTAAGCTCTTTCTATATATTCACTTTGAAGAAACAAAGTCCTAAAAAAAGGCCTAGAATACAACTACTGAGGTCCTAAATTTGTGTACACTGGTTAAAATTTCCCATCATCCAAAGGATAGACAACACTTTCTCCATTAGTAAACATTCTATTGTGCTGTAGTCTTAAAATGTTAAATTGCTAAAATAATGAGTAAAGTAGTATATAAAATTATTTGCTCATGCTTGCCACTCTATAAATTTGCAAAATACATTAATGGAACCTAAATGTGCATTTGATACCACTGAAATAGAGAATCATTACCTAAACTTTAGAGCCAATAAATACTTACATGGTTCTAAAATGAATAAATGTTGTTTTTCAAACATTTTCAAGATATAAATAAGATAAAATTGTATTTAATATAAATATCACAGTTCATGAAGTTTACCTTTAGTATAATTATTGCTAGTAATTGAGACATGATTTTAACTTTTCAAAAGAAACTCTTTTCTAGAAAATGTAATGCAATTTGGTGTTTATTCATTATTAAACTTTTTTTTTACTTAATTTGCATCAGAAAATAAAGGTCAAGTCTAAAATACTCTTAATTTACTTCCTAAGTTTTAAATATATTTTCTGATATCTTATAATGCATGATATATTTATGCATGGCCCTTTGAATTTATTTTGAGAAGAGGAATACATGCCTTAAGCAACTTTGCTTAATAGTCCACTATGTCTTTCAATAATTTTTAAATGTTTGTATTAAGCAAGAAGTGACAGCAATATAATATTAAGTATTAAAAAAGGAGAGTCAGAGGAAGATAATATTAGCCATAGAGAGAGATTTATTATAAAGATTTTTCATCAATATTTCTCATTTTCATGGGTTTCTTTAAGTATGTGGTCTTTTTAAAAATAAATTTTCAAAAAAATTACATTTTAATTTTGGCTATGACTGCTATCTCTTTCAACTCTGAATCACCTTTTATTATGCCTCCTGCATGAACACAGATATACATAAATTTGCTTTTCTAATTTTTAACATTAAAAAAGTTTTATATCTCTAAAAAATAATTGCAATACATCAGAAAATACTAAAGTCTTAATGGATTAAAACAGGAAATTTCCAGGGACTAGGCTTTTGTGTCTAGACTTTAACAGGGATACCTTTAATTATATGCTTCTAGATAAACTACAAGTTTTACAAGTTGTTAGTGTCGACAGATCTTTATAAATTTCAATTTTTGGTTTAATAATGTATATATGTTCCCACTGAGCTTTTAGATGTCTTTCCACACGAACACTCAACTGCGGATTTTTCTTTATAACTGATGCTTTTAAGTATTGTGACGTTTGTAACAGAGAAATAATGATTTGAGTTACTGAACTTGTATGGGATTGTTTTTTAATGAGAAATGTTTTCCATACTTTATTTTCAGAGCTTGGGGCTCAGCGAGGGTTATTTGAAAGTAGAAATGAGAATAAGAAAAGGCTAACTAGCGATTTTCACTTCTCAAGTCTATGTTACTTTCAGTAAATAATGGTAGGAATTGGTGCACTTTGGTGCACCAATGGTATTTTTTAAATTGTTGTTTGTTTGGGTGTAAGATTTTATTACTATATATTCAGAAAATGTCCTTTTCCAGTTACATGTATTGCAAAAGTTTTCCCAGTCTGAGTTGCACTTTCATTTTCTTAACGAAACAGCCTGTTGATGAGTAGAATGTTTTAAATTTGGGTATAAATTCAGAATTAGATGAGTTTTATTCTGTATCTTTCTTTGACTGAGAGCAGAGAGAATGTTTGAATGTTCATGAAAGGAACCCATCTTGACACATGCAAAATCATCTGATGAAATGACAGCTTCAGTGGTCTAGGTTATCCAGGAATCATTTATTTTTTAAATGCTTGTCACATTTAATGCTGTTTTCTGATGGTTACATAACTCCATACCTCCTTTTTAATCTACTAAGAAGGATCTACAAACTTTTGATTTTCAGATCTTAATCTGAGAACTTCATATCAGGATGGAGCAAGATGAAATTGGAATAAAATTGATACGGTTGTGGTAACTTAAATGTGCACATTACTTTTTTTTCTCTCATTTATAACAAGTATTTTGATAATATAACATTAAAACACAGTCATGTGTAGCTGTCCTTTCATAGCATTAAGCTAATTTTAAATAAGATTATTAGCAGTTAGAAAATGTTTTTTTTTTCTGTATGAAACAGACATGTTCTTATTGACTTAGATAAGAATTTAAAAAGGCAGTCAGATTTTATGCTTATGATGAGATCTTGCTATATTTAAAATTTTATTTTAATTAAGGTAAAATTACATATAGTGAAATACACATCCACATCTTGGGTATAAATTCAGCTTTTTAACAAACGTAATAAAAACCCCAATAAAATAGCAAATATTTTTTCTCAACCCCCAAAATTTCATCATCCCTTTTCTCATTAATTGTCAGATATACATAATTCACTTTGATTCTGTTGTATAACTCTGCCACAATGATTTTTAACCATCATCTGTTGATGGACATTTAAACTGTTTCAAGTTTTCAACTATCAAGAATAAGGCAGGTATAAATATTCCTGTAAAGTTTTTGGTGGAATTCCATGCTACAAGTCACATAACACTCAAAAACATCTGCTATACTGAAGAATTGCCAGTGGAATATTCACATTCAAATTCCAGGAGAGAAATTTCTGTTTGGTAGATTTAGCTTATATTTAACTTAATGAAAAAATGACACATGATTTTCCAAGGTGATTTTGCCATTTACAAATCTACTAGCAACGTATGAGAGTTCCAGTTGATTATAGCCTAACTTCACCAACATCTAGGGCCGTCAGTCTTTTAAACTTTAGCTAATCCAGTAGGCATAAAATAATGTCTCATTGAGATCTTCATTACCATTTTCCCTGTGGCCAAATACCCTTAAGTATTTTCCATGTGTTCATTAGTTATTTCTGCATTATTTGTTATGAAGTCTATCTTGCAGTCTGTTTCCACTTTTTAAAATTGGGTATTTTTTAAATTGTTGTTTGGGTGTAAAATTTTATTATTATATATTCAGAAAATGTCCTTTTCTAGTTACGTGTATTGCAAAAGTTTTCCCAGTCTAAGTTGCACTTTCATTTTCTTAACAAAACAGCTTGTTGATGAGTAGAATGTTTTAAATTTGAAAAAGTTCAATTTGTTATCTTTTTAATATAGTTTTTTCATATTCAAATAAATATTTGCCCATGTCAAGGTCTGGAAAATCTTCTATGTGTATTCTTTTACAGGATTTGTTTATTTTTAAAGTCCAGCTATATAATCCACCTCAAATTACTTTTTGTGTAAGGTAGGGGTTGAGGTTCAACTTTTGCCATACATTTATCCAAATCATGAACACTATATGCCTGGACCTATTTCTGGACTGTCTACTTTGTTTAATGTACTGAAATATCTAACCTTCTGTCAACAGCATTTTCTTGATTATACAGTTTATAGTAAGTCTTTTAATCAGTTAGTGAAAATATTTCAAATTTATTCTTTTAAAAAATATTGTTGTATCTGTTTTCTCGACATGTTGTGTTAGTTATTAATTTATTGTCTTTTAATTGCATATATAATCTCTTTTCAGTTTGTAATGCTGGAGATCGGATTGCCAAACTACGTTCCTCCTTTGCGCTGGCTGTGTATTTTTTGTTTTGTTTTGTTTTGTTTTTTAGGCTCTACCAATAAGTTGTACTAGAGGGTGTCAGCAAAGTGAAAGGGGCTAAACATTCCTTTTTTTTCCTAAGTGACTTTTTGAAAGCTTGAAATTTCTGTAAACAGCACTCCAGAGTCTTTGCAGTGGCAGCTAAGCCTTCTGTTTACCCTTATAGCAGCAGTGCTCCTTTCTCAGGGATCTGGGCACCCACTGAAGGAGTGGTTTGTTTCTTAGCAACAGTGTCCCTTCTAAACCCTGCAATGCTATGGACCTTCTCCTGAAGTCTGGAAAGACTAGCACCGGCTAAGTAGCATCTCCTCTAAACTGAGTTGCAGTGCCACAGGGTTCCTCTCTAAGTTCCTTACATTTTCTGTTTTTGATGAGAGATATTAGCCAATGTTTTAAAATTATATTTGTCAGATTTTTACATTATGTTCATACTGTTTTTATAGAATTAATTTGGAAGAGTCATTTGTTTTTTGAAAAAGTTTATGTAATATTAGTATTAAATTTTCTTTAAATGCTCTAGATAATTCACAAGTTCAGCTAATTAAATATAGTGTTTGGAAATTCAACAAACCAAAAAACTATATCATGAGAAGAAAAATCTATATTTAGAGATAAGTATAGTAGAATTGTAGGTGTAAGTTGAGGTTAACAAAGCAAATTACTAAATATTCAAATGTTATGTATTAAAGTATGTGTGTATTAAATGTTATGTAGACAGTAATAAAAGTACAATAAAATATGTACTATTCCCATAAATTGTACCATTGTACTATTTCCTTATTTCCAATGACCTGGAAATAAGGATTAGAATTTGAAGGTCTTAAAATTCCATCAATTTTCACAACAGAAATGGTGGTATAGAAATAGTTTCCAGCCTGTAGCTCAGGCTCATACTTTTTTTATACTCCCAGTACCATTGTATTGTGGGCCCTCAAATTCAAGCTTCCTCTATGTGGTACAACCTGTCTTCAGTATGAACCCAGGGAAGAGACTTTGCAGCCCTTGAATAAGAAATTGGGACAATTTGAACAGGGAACACCAAGATCACGGATGCCCGGAATATGGACTAGAAGGAGAGCTCAGGTTGAGTTTGGCAGTTAATCTGGATGCACGGACTCCTCACTCCTCACTCCATGGGGAAGGGTTCAGGTGAAGGAGAGCAACAGTTAGACTCCTAGAGCACAGAGTCCAGGGAATGGGCCCTCTTGACTGCCTCTAAAGGCTCTAACAATGATTCTGTTTGTAATCCATATTCTTATATTTAAAAAATATATTGTGGATTACATATTTTTATCGTTAACGTTTTGTAATATGCTGAGTATTCAACAGTCAATAAGCAATAGTCTCTATAATCTTGTTATTCAGGCAAAAGCAATTACTTCTATTCAAAAGGTTTTATTTCTTGGATTTGCTATAATGAATGCATACAGTTTGCATAAAAAATTGATTGAAAAAAGATATTTGATATGTCTAAAACTAATGGTGGAATAATATAAATAATACTTTAAAACTGTTGCAATTTAACATGAAAAATAGAAATATGCCAAAAGAAATTCACAAGGGATATGAACAATTTAAAACAGAAGAAAGCCAGAGTACTAATAAATATAAGAAACATCTCAAAATCTTCTTCATTCAGATCATTGGAAATTAAAACAAAAATGAGTTATGACTCTATTTCCTTACTATATTATTACAGTTTAGAAGTCTAAACAAACCATCCTGGGAGATAAAAATATGTCTGAATTAATTTCATTAGCCTTTGGACAACACTAGAAAGTTGACCATTAAATCATCAAATGTGATTTTAGACAAATACTTTTCAGTGCTGCATGGACATTAAAAGGGGCAAAATAAGAGTAAAGCCCTGTACCTGTTTGCAGACATAGTGAAGATACGTTTAGAAGCAGTCTGATAATGAAGGAGAAGATTTAATAGGCTAGGAAAAAAATGTGTGATATCAGTTTGGGCTGTATTACAAATAAAGTTAAGGGAAGAGATAAAAGTTCAGATAAAGAGGAAAAAGAAGAAGACAAAATAACAGAAGCAAGTGATTCAAGAGGGAAACTAATGATTCAAATTAAATCGTTGATAACTACTACAAAAGCATTAATATATTTGAGAATATATTGGCAATAGTTTGGGATTCCATACTGCAGAAAATAATAGATAACGTGCTACAAGTATACAGTGAAGTATTATATTTCAATAGCAAAACTATAGATGTCCCTTAGCTAATTATAATAACTTGTTCAGAGTTTTTGAACCTTGTCATTTCTCCAGTATTGTTTGGTAACTTCCTTTGTTCATGTCTAAAACTTAATTGGCAGCTGGAGTTAAATAGTCTTATCAAACCAGCAGCTGGAAATACACCTGGCTGAGTCAAACATATCAAGGAACACACACAAACACAAGACCCTAATCAAGACAAAAAAATATGCATATGACTACAATATACAAATTCTAAAATAAGATTTTTCTTTCCTTATTCTTTCTTATATCCATTTGCTTGATATGATTGTGATATGCATCTATCATTTTATACACACATATTTTCTAAACAAGTTTAAATACTTTACCTTCTGGAATACACTAATTCGAATTCAAGTGATTACACACTTTCTGAAAAAGGTCTCTTAGAAGTAATTTACTCAAACAGTTGACTCTAGAGTTTTATTGGTTCAGTACCAGGAGTCTGGAAACATCTTAGTTTGTTGCTCTAATAAGAGTAACACCACCTTTGCTTTTTTCTAGAAGCTTTCTGAAGTACTAGGATATATTTGGATGGTTGTATATGCATTTTTTTCAATATTAAAATGCATTCATGTCAAAATTCAATAGTGGGGCAACCCCCTCAAGTCCTCTCCCACTCTGGGAGCTTTTCTGTCTTCTCAATAAATCCTGCTTTCAAAAAAAAAAAGTCAAGAGTGGTTGCTTTCTTAATTTTTTTTTTTTATATTGACTGCTGTTGGTGTGTAGAAATGCTACTAATTTTTTATGTTGATTTCATAGCCTGTAACTATGAAGCTGCTAAAGGAAAATATTTAAAAAACACTTCAGGACATTGGTCTGGCAAAGATTTTTTTGAGTGAGATCTCAAAATCATACAAAACACAAACAAAAATAGACAAATGGGATTGCATCAAACTGAAAAGCCTCTGCAGCAAAGGAAACAATCAATAAAGAGAAAACCTACAGAATGCAAGAAAATATTTGGGAACTATCCAACTAACAAAGGATTAATATCTAGAAAATGTAAGGAACCCAAACAACTCAAGAGCCAAAATATATATATATCCAATTTAAAAATGGGAAGAAACCTGAATATACATTTCTTCAATGACAACATACAAATGGCCAACAGGTATATGAAAAAATGCTGAACATCACTATTTTTTTAATTATAAAAATGTGGGGTACAGTTCAGGGTTAGGTATACAAACATTGATCATGCAGTTACCCTTGTTTATGAGGTATGCTCCCCCTCCCCTAGCAGTTTCCCTCAAGTGCCAGTCCCAACCCCCCCTTCCCCTGACAGTTATCCTCTACTGCCAAACACTTTCTTATAGCATTATAATTGTTCAAGTTCACCTTATGAGCGAGAACATATGGAACTGAGTTCTTTGTTTCTGTGATAAATCACTGAGTATGATAGACTCCAAATCCATCCAATTTGCTAAAAAGTTCATATATTTTTCCTTCTTTATGGCTGCATAATATTCCATTGTGCATATGTACCACATTTTTTTTATCCAGTCCAGCTTCGATGGGCAACATGGTTGGTTCCATGTTTTTGCTATTGTTTATAGAGCTGCAACAAACATACGTGTGCAGGTATCTTTTTTGTAGAATAATTTGAGTTCCTCCAGGTATATTCCCAATAGGGAAATTGCTGGGTCATATGGAAGGTCAATTTCTAGTTCTTTCAGAAATCTCCAGACTGTTTTCCAGAGAGGTTGTACAAGTTTGCATTCCCACCAGCAGTGTAGAAGCGTTCCCTTTTCTCTACATCCTCGCCAGCATTTAGGTGGTATCTCAATGTGGTTTTGATTTATATTTCTCTGATGAGTGAGGCTGAGCACTTTTTCATGTGTCTGTTGGCTGCCCATATATTTTCTTTTGAGAAGTGTCTATTCATTTCTTTTGCCCACTTTTTAAAGGGTTTTTTTTCTATCAGCACATTTGAGTTCCTTGTAGATCCTAGATGTTAGGCCTTTGTCAGGTATACAGTTGACAAATATTTTTTCCATTCTGTGGGGTGTCTCCCTGCTTTCTTGATGGTTTCTTTTGCTTTGCAGAAGCTCGTTAATTTGATCATCATCACTAATGATCAGAGAAATGTAAATTAGAACCACAATGAGATTACATCACCCTAATTAAAAAGACTTGTTATCAAAAGGACAAGAAATAAAGCTGGGAGGATATAGAGAAAGGGGAACTCTTATATACTTGGTGAATGCAAAGTAGTATAGACATTATAAAAAATAGTATGGAAGTTCCTCAAATATAAAAAAATAGAACTGCCATATGATTCCGCAATTACATTATTCAGTATATATCCAAAATAAAGGAAATTAGTGTATAAAAGATATAACTGCATTCCCATGTTTATTGCAGCACTGTTCACAATAGCCAAGATATGCAATCAACTGAATTGTCCATCAATGTATAACTAGATGAAGAAAATGTGGTGTATGTATAAAATGTAATATTGATCAGTCATTAAAAAGAATAAAATCCTGTCACTTGCAAGGTCATGGGTAGAAATGAAGGTCAGGTCATTATGTTAACTAAAAAAAC
Source organism: Tarsius wallacei (assembly GCA_963574415.1). Taxonomy (NCBI): domain Eukaryota; kingdom Metazoa; phylum Chordata; class Mammalia; order Primates; family Tarsiidae; genus Tarsius; species Tarsius wallacei. Next base: position 10,042 of record CAUYQG010087864.1, on the reverse strand, counting down.
GTCAGGCATATAAAGACAAATATTGCATGTTCTCATTCATATGTGAAAGCTAAAAATGTGGATTTCATGGAGACAGAGTTGAATATTGATTAGCAGAGGCTGGGAAAGGAAAAGGGGAGAGATGAAGAGAAGTTAATTAATAAGTAAAAAATACAGTTGAATAAAAAATAAGTTCTAGTATTTGATACTGCATCAGGAAAATTATAGTTAACAATAATTGTTGTATATTTCAAAATAGCTAGAAGAGAAAAGTTATAATAGTCCCAACACAAGATAAATGCTTTAGATAATGAATAGATCAATTACTCTGATTTGATCATTCCACATTGTATACGTGTATAAAAAGTCACGTGAAATTCATAAAAATGTCCGATTCGGATACATCCATGAATTAAAAAGAAAAAAAAAGTCAGAAGGGAACTAGCCTGAAGGAACTTGAAAACAGATTGTGTGGCAAGAACATTATTTACTTCATTATTGTTGCTTCAGAGTTTTCTGAGCTGGGATTGTCTTCTTATTTGTTATATCATATATTTCTGTTCTTTCAGATAAGTAGCATGCATCAGAGATACCTACAGAAAATAAAGGGAGGATTAGAAGTTACTGGAATTGATTTGAATGAATTATTAATACTAAAACAAAGATAAGACCACCATAAAAGCACCCTTTTGTTTATGTGAATACTAACAAAGAATCAAAATGGAAAGTAATTTTTAAAAAAATAAGCACAAATTAAGCTTATGGTCAATTAGTCAACAAATACTGGTTGTACACTATGTATCTAGTAGTGTTTGACTTGCTGCGCTGGTGTTGCAGATATGTATTCTTCCAATTATTGCCTTTATATATTACTGTGTAAAAGATAGAGGCAAAATTATTTATATTAACCACTATTTGAAATAGCATTTGTAGTCTTTAAATTAAAAGAATAATGTTATCTTTTTTTTTTTTTGAGTTGGAGTCTCACTCTGTCACCCAGACTGGAGTGCAGTGGTCGCTCCCGGCCACCACAGCCTCGACCTGCTGGTCTCTGGCAATCCTTCCGCCTCAGCCTTCTAAGTAGCTGGAACTACAGGAGTGTGCTACCACACCCAGCTAATTTTTTTGATTTATTGTAGAGATGAGGTCTTGCCAAGTTGCCCAGGCGGGTCTTGAACCCACGGGCTCAGGCAATTCACTCACCTCGGCTTCCCAAGGCACGGGATTGATTGCAGGCTGAGCCACTGAGCCCGGCTAATAATGTTATCTTAATTTGTTAACATTCCCAACTGACCAACAATGCTCACTCACTCAATATTATTTCATTTAAAATTATGTTTATTTATCTATACTCATGCTTCTCTTGACAATGAGGATATGTTCTGAGAAAGACACTGTTAAGCAATTTCATCATTGTGCAAACAATGTAGAGTTACTTAACACACACTTAGAAGGCATAGATTACTACATGCCTTGGCTATATGGTATATCCTATTGCTCCTAGTCTACAAACCTGCACAGCATGTCACTGTACTAAATACTGTAGGTGACTGTAACACAATGGCAAGTATTTACGAATCTAAACATATCTAAATAGAGAAACATTTCTATAAAAATATGGCATAAATGACAAAAAGTGGTATACCTGTGTAGAGAAGCTATCACAAATGGAGCTTGTAAGACAAAGTTGCTTTGGGTGAGTGAGTGGTGAGTGAATGTGAAGGTTTAGAATATTACTGTACACTGCATAATACTCTTCACGTAGGTTACACTAAATTTATGTTAAAAGTTAATTCTTCAATAATAAATTAAGCTTTTGGTAACTCTGATTTTATAAACATTTTAAGTTTTAAACTTTTTGACTCTTGCAATAACACAACTTATTACATAAACACATTTTGCAGTTGTACAAATACTTTTCTTTATATATTTGTTCTATAAGCTTTTTACTATTAATTTTTTTTTTTTTACTTTTTAAATTTTTGGTCAAAAACTAAGACACAAACAGAGACATTTTCCTATGCCTACACAAGTCCAGAATTATCAATATCATTAGCTCTTCCATCTCCACATTCTGTCCCATTGGAAGGTCTTCAGGGACAACACCTTACATGGAGATGTCATCTCTCATGATAACAATGCTTTCTTCTGGGATACCTCCTGAAAGACCTGCTTGGAATTATCTTACAGTTAGCTTTTTATTTTTTATAAGTAAACGGAGTATATTTTTAAATAACAATAAAATCTAGTATAGTAAATATATAAGCCGGTAACATAGTTGTTTATTATCATGATCATGAATTATATACTATGCATAATTGTATGTGCTGTGCTTTTATGTGACTGGCAATAGATTTTTTTCTACTAGTATCAACACAAACACATGATAATGACTGTGCTGTGGCATTACTGTATTTACTATGTCACTGGGTGTCAATTTTTCAGCTGTATTATAATCTTAGGGACCACTGTCATATATGCGGTTCATCATTGACCAAAATGCTATTATGTGAAGCATGAATTATTTAGAAAATACTCTGTCTCATTTTATTTCACAAAGTATTTTAAAAGGTCAAATATCTGTGTGTTAAAATATGTTATTGTTTCTACTCACGTGATAATAATGTCCTTTGGTTAGAAAAGTCAGTTGACTTTTATTGAATTCATTCTAGTTTCTCAAATAAGATCTTAACTGAAACACTTTGAGTTGCTCCAGGCTAGAATGTTTAGTATAGAAACAATTCCTGTCCTTATATCTTTCACTGTTGTATAACTTGAAAAAGATCTCATGCAATTCTTGTTTTCTGTACTCGTGGAAAAAAAAAATCAGGAACTTTTATTGCCCAGGGGTCAGTTATCAGCATTGAGTATCTAGACAATAAAATAAAACTGACACTTGCCTAGTAATTAATATTTCTCATTTCCTTTTAAATGTTAAGAGATGTGCCATGCACACTTTACATTTTCCTCTACTATGTCTCAGCCTTTTATTCCCCTTTTTACCAACAGAAAGATCCGCTTGGCAAAAACTTGTGTATATGGTCCTGTTCCAAATGGTATAACCAGTCCAGATTCTGGCTTTGAAAAATTTAATAAAATGTAGTACACATTCTTGACATTAATATCAAATGGTTTCCACTGATGATCTGTCCCTGGCCTTGTACCATACTGTGATAACCGGCCTCCTCTCTTTTTGTATAATGTCTGGCATGCTTTCTTGGTAGCTGCTGTGGATATTTGTGTCTCACAGTACTAAGCATTATTGTTCCTTCTTCTGGTGGAAGCATCTCTATTTATCTCTGGGGAAATATTAATATTCTTCCAGGTTGCATTCAATCTTGGACTACTATATTGATTCCTTATATCTAAGACCTCAGCAAATCCTGCTGGTCCAATGTTAAAACTAGTTTAATTTTAATGCAGAATTAGGGCCTTCTTACTATCTCCACAGCTACAGTTATCTTTCACCTAAATTACTGCAGGGGCCTCCTAACCGGTATTCCTGCTTCCCAAGCTTAACTCTCTGTAATCAGTTTTTCAAAGAGCAGCCAGCATGATGCTATTTAAAAAAAATGTAACCATATCACTACTCTTCAAAACTTTTCATTTTTTCCCATCTTACAGTTAAAATCAAAGCCCCTGCTGGAATTTAAGGGCTCAGTCCCCTGCTTTCTTGGAGCTTATCTCCTACTACTCTGCTCCCTCACTCTCTCTTCACTTCAATACCACTGAGTGTTTGCACTTTTTGTTTCTTGTCTGAAAAAGTCTTTACCCAGATGTTTTCATGCATCTCTTTCTAACTTTTTTCTCAAGTTTTTATTCAAATATTTGAAGACTGCTCTGTGCATAATGACAAATCATCAAATATTTGTTGTGTATGAATAATTGTCAATCAAAGTTCCCTGCTTTCCTCTGAGAAATGATAGTCACAAATTCTAAGAATATGTGTATTATTATGTGATATCTCCTTATCTCTTTCTCCAGGGAAACTGAGTTATGGAATGTAGTAGATAAGTTAAAGAAGTGTTAAAATTGATTCTTGAGCTAAAATTGATAGAAGTGCTTTCTTACTGGATGTTTAGAGTCCTAAACATGAACTGGAGTCCTTTCCAGCTGGTGGCTAATTTTCTAATTCACATTTATTTACCTTCATTATCATGTCCTCTCTATTCCCAGTTACTCACTCAACTGTGTGAACTACCCTGGTGCTAGAGTCTATTTTTCTGCATTTCAATTCAGATTGGTTCCTTGGATTGTTTTAACCTTTAAGTATAGTACAATGATAAATGTTCATGGTCTGCCTATGAATGAGAACATATGGTACCCCACATCCTAAATTAAATAAAATATATTTTTAAAAGTTTAAGTATAACACAGTCATAAACAAATGCATTACATATTATATATTCAGATTTGGACAAATATTTAGGCATAAGTTGTGTCATATTTCATATAGTTATAAGAAGTAGAAATGTTTAGAATATAAAAGACTTGGTTAGGAAGTATGTCAAATTCTTTTATTATAAAATATACATAGAGTTTTAATTCTAATTGACATTATTTCTTATATAAATTGCAGCGTATTTACACTTATATGATGGCTTTTCCTTTCTCCCTTATCAAAGTTGACATGAACAAATGTAAATTCTCTTTTTTTAAGTTTATGATTTTAGTTGGTCAAAAAGGCCTATAAGCAATCCTCAGAGCCTTTATTAAGTGAAAGCTGGCTACAAGTAAAGACATATAATCATGTAATACAGGAAAATAAAAGGAATATGTTCATCCATGCATTAATTTCGTCATTTTTTATACAGTATCTACTATATGCTGGGTACTCACAGGTTCTGGGAATACAGTGGTAACTATACAATGAAATGGTCAATGTTACCATTTTCTTGATAAACATTTACTCATTTACAATAAAATACCAATTTCTATAGCAGTAATTTTTGGAATAAATTTTTCATTAGTATTTTATACCTAAATTAAATGTTATCTTCTGTAGTTTACTATTGCTTCCCTACTTTTTCAATTTTAATTAGAAATAAGTAAACTAGCCGGGCTCGGTGGCTCAGCCTGTAATCCTGCGCATTTGGGAGGCTGAGGTGAGTGGATTGCTTGAGCCCGCGGGTTTGAGACACGCCTGGGCCAGCGAGACCTCATCTCTACAATAAATCAAAAAATTAGCCGGGCGTGGTAGCACACGCCTGTAGGTCCAGCTACTTGGAAGACTGAGGCGGAAGGATCGCCGGAGCCCAGCAGGTCGAGGCTGCAGTGACCGGGAGCAACCGCTGCACTCCAGTCTGGGCGACAGAGTGAGACTCTGACTCAAAAAAAAAAAAAAAAGAATGTCAAATAAATATGTACTACTTCCAAAAATAGATGCTCATTCTAATAGAGAATAATTAAACTGAAATAACCATATTTCAAATGGTTCAGTTAATTCTAAATGCAATGATGACATATCTCAGTTTTTTTAGCTAATATCTATATATTTATGATGAAACATGCTACCTATAAATTACATAATAATATCTTAAATCTTAATATTTATTATTTAATTTATACTACATTTTAATTACTACATAGCCATATAAGTACATGATTCTACACAAAAATATTAATAACTATCATTGTTAGTACTTAAAAATTGCATTGGCAGTTACTTTAGAGTCTATTGATTTAATTTATTGCAAGGCTTGTTCAGCCTTGCCAAAATTTACATTTTTATATATGAGGAATACAAGTAAATACAGTCACATCATTATCTGAAGTATATTATTATCAAAAATAGAAACTTATTATTTTCCGAACTTGAGCATTCACATTTTTAACTAAACTCACCCCTGGTGTCAACACATGCTTTTCTAATGGAAGCATTTCCCCAGAATAAAAGTATGTAGTAGTATAGAAAGTTGAATAAATTGAACAAAAGACTTAAAAGCAATCAGATATGTGTCATCATGACCAGTCTGTCATCTAAAAATAATACATTTTCAAGAGATTGAAAATTGTATATATTGATCCAAAAATTCTTTCATCTCACAGAAAATAACCACATTTATTTTTTTTAAACTACTTAAAAACTGTTTCTTTAGAAATAGATTTTCCAAGTATAAGTGCTTTTAAATGTCAAAAACCTTGAACTTACCTTTTTATAGTTAGAGTTATGATCAATTCAAAGATGAAATCAATGGATTAAATAGTAAGTGAAGAAGAAATTGATTTCAATGTTTCCCAAAGAGGCTGGGTTAATGTCTAATTGAGATGATGTATTTTCATGTTTCTACTCTTCACATTTTGCAGAATTACATTGATTCAGAATTTTCCCTGAAGATCAGTTAAATATGTTTTGCCTCATTTTATCAGTGCAGAAATATTCCTAATTTTAAATCAGTATTTTTAATATGTGAGTCTATAGTCAATCTAACTACAACTATTTGTATCTTTTGTGTTCATTTCTTATCATTTATCCATTTTCATAGCTATCATTAGTCCCTACAGTTTCTGATAAAAAAATTTAAAATCTTATCACATGTATATTTGTGTCTGTAGAAGTTCACTGAACATAAAGGAAAACCAAAATCAAACGAAACTGAAAACCAAGATTTCAGTGATGGCTACACCATTTGCTTGCTATGTAACTTGCAGTAACATGTCTCATCTGAATTTTAATATGCATTTTTGCATAAGTCAAATAAATAGGGCTTTATTAATTTTTTAGTATTTGAGAATGCATGACAGAATCATTTATTTTCATTTTCTGTTTTGATGGATAGGAGTTGGTGTTGTTTCTTTGAGTGCTTATTTTTACTTTAGACAATTGTATAGATAGTAACTGGTAACATTAATATTTGACATCCTCTTCACTGGCAGTTTTGTTCATTATTCTTCAAAATAAGCTATTATGTATGTATATATATATATATGTTTATTTAATTTCAAAAATTCTTTGGAAGTTATATTATTCTTTTTAAACGATCATGTGGTTTATTGCAATTTATTTTTTGAACACTTATGCTTTTATATTTCTCAATTTAGTTTCCATTCCTAATTCTAATCCATTTTATCACATATTCAAAATATTGTATATCTCACTGAATGCCAAATAATGTCTGCTTGCAAATCTAACAAATGAAACACGTATTATATATCTGGCTTACAGGAGATGTACTGTGGAAATCAATAATATCATGAAGGATTAAACATCTATAAAGCATGTAGGCACCACAGGGGTATAATTAGGGAAATTGTGCTCCTCTTATTTTGCATTAGTACATATAGAAACTTACAAAAGCTTTGCTAAAACAGAATAATAGAAAGAACAGATTTCTCAGTGCAGTGGGTATCTATTCTTCTCCTTGGTTGCAGGGACTCTGTGGAAGCACATATCACAGAACTGCTCTTGACAGTTTGGACAGTGTGGACTTGCTCCAACTGGCACTGGAAAGGCATCCCAGAGGCAGCACATACAGGGCTAACAAGGGCCCAAGTGCCCATCGTCTGTCAACCATCCTCTCTCTTCTCTAACTTGGGTTCACTTCACTTTATCTCTGGGACACAGGCACCACATCACCTATGACATCTGACAGAAACCACAGCAGATTGAGAAAAGAAAAATAAATCTTGATAGCCCAACTTTCAAGTCATGCTTGTATTTCTTTGAGAAAGCTGTTGTTTTGCTAGAATTCCTATTTAGTAAGTCTCAGAAGTGCTGTCTGATATTCAAATGAAGTAATCATTCAATTCTTGATAAACAATATGAGATTATATTTTATTTGCATTTCTGAAAATGAGTGATTTTTTCCTCATTAAACCTTGCTTTAATAGGTCTCAAAACTCTGTGACAGATTTTTGTTTTTTTACATTAAAAAGCACTGATTTAAAAACTAATAGCATTGCCACTCTTAATAAAAACAAAATAGTTTGTAAACTTGTTTTCTGAAGGTTTCTAAAGCATTGTTTTCATCAACCCAGCTTCTACTATTAAACTTAAGTGAACTTTGAAAGCAAAAATTCTAGGACGGTTCTTTGATTATGATTAAGACTAGAGTAGTAGCTATCAGAGATTGTATTCAGTTAGCCTTCTGAACTTTCCTGGCAGACTTGGTGAATTTGCCAGTTTCAGCAAGCTTCTTATCCACCCACAGCAACTGTTTGTTTTATATGACAACCAATAAGTCAAACCAGAAGAGGATAGTCAGAGAAGTTCTTGATACACATGGGCTTGCCAGGAACCATAACAACAATGGCAGCATTATCAGCTTTCAAGAATTTGGAGGCAGCTTTCAGCTTCTCACTAGAACGATAATCATTCTTTTCCTCCAGCTCAGCAAATTTTTACCTGGTTGTTTATGATTTTTTAAAAAATTTCATCTAATCCATTGGTTTAGGGAGGGTCCTTTACATACTGTTTTATACTGTGATAATGATGACTATGACTTCAGGTTATATAAGAACAGAATGCATAGAATCACAGAAATATTTTAAAAAATCATTTGACTTTAATTTCTCCAGTACTATGAAATGAATAGTACTGTCTATAAAAGTGTTAAACAGATACTTAAGTTACCTTAAGACATTTTTTTCTTTTATAAATAAAGTTTATTTGACATGTTTCTCTTCATATACCCAGCAACATGACATGTTCTAAGCTTTCTTGTGTGTTTTCTGGCTTGCCTGTTAGATATAGGTGGGTATTTTGAAAAGATTCCTAGTGGTTTTTCTAGAGTATGATTTACAGCTAGTGAATGTTTTCCTATAATAATCAAAGTCTTTTAGTTAGTCACAAAATGAGATTGATTATTTTACAATAAATTAGCAACATCTTGCTCTCTGCCTGGCATCTGATCTTTTTATAGACAATTCAAATATCACTTTAAAATGATGCTTGGAATTAGGTCCTTATAGAACAGAAAACTTATTTCATAGTACTACATGCCTGTTATTTTTACAAATCCAAGTGGTATTATCATGTCTTAGTTAACCATATTTATCACCTGGATGTACAAAAAACTGAGCACCCATGTTACACAGATAAATATGAAACAGATTTCCTTGCCTTCAGCGTTCTTACATTCTAAAGTGACAAGAAAAGAATAAATGGAAACAAAATAAGTGGCGTAGGATAAAATATGATAAATTGATCGGGGAGAGATGGAAATAAATACTAGCAGTTACAGAGAAGAACAGATCCTCACTGAGAGAATTTTGAAGTGGTGGAATGCCAAGGAAGGCAATGGATATAGACAAACATTAATAGGTAGGTTTATATTGATAACTCGAGGAGCTAGAACATGAGGACATTGTCCTTAGGGGAGGAGACTTGGAAGGCTATGCAAGAAAAACATTGAATTTGTGAAAAAAGTATGGACAGATCATTTTGCCTAATAGTGATGGATTGTGTATAAAATAAGAGCTAAAATCAGAGGAAAAAGTTGCATTTTGAATTTAGGAGTATTATATACCAGCTTAAGTAGTTTGGGTCTAGCAGATAGTTTGAATAAATCCAATATGATAACTTATTATTTCAGAAAACCTAGTAGGTACCATGCAAGTGAATCTCAAAAACCCAACTGGAAGCAGGAAGAAAAGTGAATACATTATTTCAGTGTTCCAGGTAATACCCAGGGGCCTGAAATACAGTGTTAATTGTAACAATAAAAAGAAAGAAATATTTAGAAAAAATTGCAAAGACACTAAAGATTGAATAGCTAGCCGGGCTCGGTGGCTCAGCCTGTAATCCTGCGCCTTTGGGAGGCTGAGGTGAGTGGATTGCCTGAGCCCTGGGTTCGAGACCCGCCTGGGCAAGCGAGACCTCATCTCTACAATAAATAAAAAAAAATCAACTGGGTGTGATAGCGCGCGCCTGTAGTTCCAGCTACTTGGAAGGCTGAGGCAGAAGGATCGCCGGAGCCTAGCAGGTCGAGGCTGCGGTGGCTGGGAGCGGCCACTGCACTCCAGTCTGGGCGACAGAGTGAGAATCCAACTCAAAAAAAAAAAATAGATTTTTTTTCAATACAAGCCTCCTAGAAAGGATTTAACATTACAGGAAACTTAACTG